>PVKV010034268.1:0-17862 GCA_004027835.1 Alouatta palliata
CCCCCGCCCAGTTCCCACAACTCTATAAAAGCCCTGAGCAGGCTCACCTGGGCGCGGTTGCTGGCTCTCCTCCCTTGTGTGAGCCCGGCCCGCCCGGAGGATCTCCAATAAAGCCTGAACGGGGTTACATCTGTGCCTTCCTGACTTAATTCGGCTACGCATGGGGTTCAGACAACGAGGGTTCAAGCAGGCCAGACAAGAACTACACAAAGACATGCAGTCGATTCTTATTATTTGCAATAGTTACGTTCTGCAAAGTTACTGTGAACACCGAATTAGCAAATTCTGACCATTGCTCCCAGGGATAATACAGGATTTGTTTCCTGCAAGCCTCTGGTCACGTTTTTCTCAAGAGATTAATCCAGAACCTTAGTCTATGTATACTTCTGTTTAAAAACACATTAGTTAACATATATTGTTCATTCATTAACATAGAACTCATGGCCAGCAGCACAACAATTTGTGCCTGAAGCTTCTCCAACACACGTATTTTTTCTGTAAAGCACATCAGACTTCTCGCACCTTGGAACATGAGGCAGCACTTCAGCACTGTGCTTGGAGATGTTTTTTGTTGTTTGTTTTTTGTTTTTTGAAATGGAGTCTTGCTCTTGTTGCTCAGGCTGGAGTTCAGTGGTGCGATCTCGGCTTCCTGCAACCTCCACCTCTGGGGTTCGTGCGATTCCTTGGAGGCCATTTTAGACAGCAAAATCACTAACAAGTCCCACTCTCTTCAAAGTGTCACTAAATAGACCACAAAATGGGACTTTTGTTTACAGTATGAGAGTCAAAACAAGAGGCAAACACCAGCTTTGACCACTGCTGGGAATGGGCGTGTCAGTCAGCTCAATTTTTTTGCTACTCTGAACATGTCCAAGAAATAACCTCAAAAGCGCTTCAAGTATTGATTTTGGGATTTCAAATAAATTTTAGTGAGTAGGCTAATTTGCAAATACAGCATCCATGAATAATGAGGATCCATAAGTAATAAAGATATCAGGACTTGCTACAAGCTACTATTGCGTACAATAACAATTGTTTATGGTCACCTTCCTATAGTATCACCTAATAAAAATAATCATCTCAGATTTAATGCATTCACTTTTACATAATTCACAATTTTTACTATACGCCTAAGTGCACTGTTTACTTCAGCTGACTTTTTTTGCATAGCGTGACTTTCTTAAGGAAAGAATCGGTGTTTTCACTCACATTTTGATCTTTGCTCCTTAAACTGGTTACCTACTCTGGGGTATTTTATGTTGCAGCTGTGCCATCTAAACATACGTCTCCACAGTTCTAAAACTCCACACCACATTTGTTGACAATATCAGAGCTAGTTGTGTTTGTGGCCAGAGAAGCAGGGAAACAATTATTTTCTTCGTATCACCTTCATGTTCAAATTGCACATCTTAGCAGTATCTCAGCATGTATTACATTGCAATGAAAAATACTTTGCTAGCTTCCTTTGTTCTATTATTCTTTTCTTTCTTTTTTTTTTTTTTTTGAGATGGAGGCTTGCTCTGTCACCCAGTATGGAGTGCAGCGGCACGATCTCAGCTCACTACAACCTCTGCCTCCTGGGTTCAAGTGATTCTCCTGCCTCAGCCTCCCAAGTAGCTGGGACTACAGGTGTGCACCACTGTGCCTGGCTAATTTTTTTGTTTTTTTTAGTAGAGACGGGGTTTCACCATGTTGGCCAGGCTGGTTTTGAACTCCTGACCTCAAGTGATCCGTCTGCCTTGGCCTCCCAAAGTGCTGAGATTACAGGTGTGGGCCACCATGCCTGGCCTTGTTCTATTATTCTTGCCACAGTTTCACACAATATTGTGTGATGGGAGGATCACTTGAAGCTGGGAGGTTGAGGCTGCAGTGAGCTGTGACCGTGCCACTGCACTCCAGCCTGGGTGCCACGGCGATAGCCTGTCCCCCTCCCCCAGCCCCGCCCTCCACCAGAAAAAGGCTGAGAGTAAGGTTGCAATTACTTTCACAACCAAGTCTTAAAAGTCTCAAACCATCATGTCTGCTATATTCTATTTATTAGAAGTGAGTCAAGTCCAGCTCACATTCCAAGTAAATATCTTTGTTATCTATAATTTAATTTATTTATTTTGAGATGGAGTTTTGTTCTTGTCACCCAGGCTGAAGTGCAATGGTGCAATCTCAGCTCACTGCAACCTGCTTCTCCTGGGTTCAAGCGATTCTCCTGCCTCAAACTCCAGAGTAGCTGGAATTACAGGCGCCCACCACCACTCTCGGCTAATTTTTGTATTTTTAGTAGAGACAGGGTTTCACCATGTTGGCCAGGCTGGTCTCAAACTCCTGACCTCAGGTGATCCACCCACCTTGGCCTCCCAAAGTGCTGGGATTACAGGCATGAGCCACTTCACACAGCCTATCTTCTGGTTTTAGTGCAACTTTGCAAGAAGCCGAGATGACCATAATGTTTGTGTGGGAAATATTGAATGTCTACCTCTGTTGGCTCTAACAATAGCTTTATATAGATATAATTCACATACCACTTAAAGTGTGAAATTCAGTTTTTAGTATATTCACAGAGTTATGTAACTATCACCACTATTTAATTCCCGGATATTGTCATTCCTGCAAAATGAAACCTTATACCCAATAGCAGCCACTTGCCATTCTCTATTCTCAGCCCCTGGCAACGACCAATCTACTAATCTATTAATAGGTTCTGTCTCTTTGGATCTGCCTGTTTGGGTCATTTCCTATTCCTTTTGTGTTTGGTTTCTTTCATTTAGCATAATGTTTTCAAGGTTTACTATGTCATAGCAACTATCAGTACTTCATTCCTTTTTATGGCTGAATAATATTCCATTGTATGGATATACCACATTTTATTTATCTATTCATCAGTTGATGTACATTTGGATTGTTTCCACTTTTTTTTTTTTTATTCAGGCCAAAACTGCAGTTTATTTCAGCATCAGCAATGTCTTAGCCATCAAAAAAATAAACTCTAGCAAGGGTGATGGAAGTCTCTACAGCAGGGCTAAGGGCTCACCAGGCAGCCAACATCAGGGGTACATGACAGGCACTGCCCTAGCAATCACTTAGGAAGCAGCAGGGCTGGTGGTGGGTGCAGGCTGGGCAGGTATGAGGCCATCGGTGGCCTGGCCCTGCTGCAGCGGCTGCTCCATCTCAATAAGCAGCTTCATGATGCTCACCCGCATGTGCACCAGCTCCACCTCGTTCTCCACCCGGAAGCGCAGCTTCAGTGCTCCGCGGCTGTAGGAGAGGGCGTGCTGGGGCATTCGGTCAGTCCGCAGCTCTGCGAGTGGCCACTTTTTAACCATTATAAATAATTCTGCTGTCAACATTGATATGTACACTTTTCTCATGAGTATATTTTTAGTGTTAGAATTTTGGGATCATATGGTGATTCCGTTTATTTTTTTTTCCAGGCTGGAGTGCAGTGGCACGATCTGGGCCCACTGCAACCTCCGCCTCCCGGAGGAGAGAATTGTTCAAGCAATTCTCCTGCCTCAGCCTCCCCAGTACCTGGGATTACAGGAGCCTGCCACAACACCCAGGTAATGTTTGTATTTTTTTAGTAGAGACGAGGTTTTACCATGTTGGTCAGGCGGGTCTCAAACTCCTGGCCTCCAGCGATCCACCCGCCTTGGCCTCCCAGAGTGCTGGGATTACAGGCATGAGCTACTGTGCCCAGCCTCTATGTTTAAATTTTTAAAGACTTGCCTGTTTTCCAAAGGAGCTGCCCTACTTTTCTGTTTTCTCTTTAGCAATCTTTCTTTTAAAAGATTATTTTGGTTTTGAATTTATTTCTTTGGGTTTTAATGTAAATATTTAAGTTTTCATCCTTTCACTGTTAGTCAGTATATCTTCACAAATAACATTGTCTGTGCTCTTCTCTTTTTTTTTTTTTTCTGAAACAGTCTTGCTCTGTCACCCAGGCTGGAGTGCAGTGGCACCATCAGCTCACTGCAACCTCTGCCTCCTGGATTCGAGCAATTCTTCTGCCTCAGCCTACTGAGTAGCTGGGATTTACAGGTGCCCACCACCATGCCCAGCTAATTTTTGTATTTTTAGTAGAGACAGAGTTTTGCCATGTTGGGCAGGCTGTTCTCGAACTCCTGATCTCAAATGATCCACCCATCTTGGCCTCCCAAAGTGCTAGGATTATAGGCCTGAGCCACCGTGCCCAGCCCTGAGCTCTTGACTTTCTCTAAAAACCTAAAATGTGGCCAGGTGCGGTGGCTCATGCCTCTAATCCCAGCCCTTTGGGAGACCAAGATGGGCAGATTGTCCATGACAAAACCCCATCTCAACAAAAATTAGCTGGGCGTGGTGGGACCCACCTGCAGCCCCAGCTACTCAGGAGGCTGAGGTAGAAGAATGGCCTGAGACCAGGGAGGTTGAGGCTGCAGTGAGCTGTGACTGTGCCACTGCACTCCAGCCTTGGTGACAGATTGAGAACCTGTCTCAAACAAAACCACACAACAAAATACTGAAAAAAAAAAAAAATGATAAAGTTTATTTTGCCACAGTTGGGTGAAAAATAAATGAAACAAATTTTAATTCCTTAATTTAGGTAATAAGATTAAATCATGTATACATATTTTAAAGGCCTATTTAAAAAATTAAATGATTATTAGGAGCAGCTTAATTGGGTGGTTCTGGCCCAGAATCTCTCAGAAGGGAGTTGTAATTGAGCTATTGGCCAGGGCTGAGCATCTGAAGGCTTGACGGGAGGTAGGGGATGTGCTTCCAAGATGGCACCCACCGCTGGCTATTGGCAAGAGGCCTCATCTCTTGCCAGATGGACCTACCTGTCTATAGGGATGCCATAATGTCCTCGTGACATGTCAGCTGACTTCCCTCCCAGATAAAGTGATTCAAGAGAGAGGCCCACTTTGGGAGGCCCAGGAAGGTGGATCATTTGAGTCCAGGAGTTGGAGACCAGCCTGGGCAACACAGTGAAACCCTGCCTCTGAAAGAAACAAAAAAGAACAGAACAGAAAGAAAAGAAAAATTAGCCAGGCGTGGTAGTGCATGCCTGTAGTCCCAGCTGCATGGAAGGCTGAGATTGGAGGATCACTTAAACCTGGGAGGTTGAGACTGCGGTGAGCTGTGAGCTGTGATCATGCTACTGCACTCCAGCCTGGGTGACAGAGTGAGAGCCTGTCCCCATCCCCAGGCCACCCCTCAACCAAAAAAAAAAAAAAAAAAAGGCTGAGAGTAAGGTTGCAATTACTTTCACAGCCAAAAGATGGGCCTTCAGGGTCCCACTGACCTGGAGAAAAATGAGACAAATCTGTGTACGTCATCTATCCTTGACCTGAAGACATAAAGGAAGAACAGGATGAGTGCCAGAAGAGTCCACTTTCACTGTTTTTTGATGCTATTTCTAACTTTGCTCAAGATCCTTCATACATGCTATTAAAGTGACTACAGGTACTTCTAATCTCACAAATATGCAATTAGACCTCACAGGAGGTTCTTTAATAATAAGTATTAAGTACCTGATGAATGAACCAAAATGGCTATTCAAAGCCACTTTTTGTTCTTTGTTGTATTAGGACCTGAGCTTCCCCTGAAGATTGGGAGAAATGAGATGCAGCCTCCACCTCTACACCTGTCACTATTAATATTCAGGACACAAAGCCCCTATCAATGACATTTTACATTTTTGGTGGGAGAAGAGGAACAGTAAGAGGCTTAGCAGATCTTTAAGATATAAACATTCCCACTTATCTTAGAAAACAGATCCTAGGGCGGGTGTGATGGCTCACACCTGTAATCCCAGCACTTTGGGAGGCCGAGGCATGTGGATCACCTGAGGTCAGGAGTTCGAGACCAGCCTGGCCAACATGATGAAACTCTGTCTGTACTAAAAATACAAAAATTAGCTGGGCATTGTGGCACATGCCTGTAATCCCAGCTACTGGGGAGGCTGAGGCAGGAGAATAACTTAAACCTGGGAGGCAGAGGTTGCAGTGAGCCGAGATCATGCCACTGCATGCCAGCCTGGGCAACAGAGAAAGACTCCATCTCAAAAAAGAAAAGAAAAGAGATCCTGAGTTATAAATTAGAGGGCTTTGTTTCTTTCTTGGTTTTTTTTTTTTTTGTTGTTGTTTCTAGAAGCTTTGGGAATCATCACAATGCTACAAATGTGGTCATGGCTTGTTTATTCCTTGAATTTTTTTAAACAAATTTAATATATTTGTACAAAGGAATCATTGTCAAATAACAATAACAAAAATGAATATAAATAACTGTCCAGCTGAGAGCAGTGGGCTCACATCTATAATCCTAACACTTTGGGAGGCCAAGGCAGGAGACTCGCTTGAGCCCAGGAATTTAAGACCAGCCTGGGCAACATAATGAGGCTTTTTCTCTACAAAATATAATAAAGTTATTCAGGCCTGCACATCGAGGCTGCAATGAGCTATGATCCTGCTACTGCACTTTAGCCTGGTCAACAGCAAGACCTCATCTCAAAAACAAAATAACAACAACAAAAACCCATAAACTGTCCAGATGAAGAGTCTGAGAAGCCTCATTCTTGGCTAGAAAGAAAGCTTTTCTTCTCCTCCTACAAGGCTAATAACACACTGGGTGGGCACATTCATTGTTGAAAAGCCACAGGCTCAAAGCAGCTCAAGAGGCAGCCTCCTTTGTAGCTGGGTAACTCTGGATGGCCCAAGCCAGGCACCGCCCTTACTGAGCACTGAACTCAGCCCGCTGCCCGCCCTGTACACAGAGGAGCCTTCAGGAGTCTCACACCTTGCTTTGCCTCCTTTGCTTTTCCCTTTCATGCTATTTACTATTTATTGGGATCCACTTTGCATCTTGTCCTTTACAGTACTTGTCATTCATTCTCTTAAACGCTGCAAGGTAAAATAATGAGACCCATCCTACAGGTTAAGGAACATGAAACTCAGAGAGCATATAAAATCAGGAATCAGCAGTTTTGCAAAATAAAAACTCAACTCAAAATGGCCTAAGCAAAAGAGTATTTTCTGGCTCACATAACCAAAAGAGCCAAGAATCTGATGGACTTCAGGCACAGCTGGATCTATGCACTCACGTGAGCCATCAGGGCCCCACTTCTCTCTCTGCCCTTTGTTTCTGTACCCCTTGCAGGTAGGCTGCTCCTTGTTGGTGTGGAGGGATGACTGGAATAGCCAAATACACCACATTTCATTAAATGTGACAGCCATGAACATGCTCCATTTGGATTTCTTTTCAAAAATAACTTGCAGGCCAGTATGGTGACTCACAACTGTCATCCCAGCACTTTGGGAGGCTGAGGAGGAAGAATCACTTTGTTATCAGAAACAAAGAGACCCTGATCGAGACCCCAAGAGAGGGTTCTTGGATCTTACGCAAGAAAGAATTCAGAGCGAGTCTATAAAGTAAAAGCAAGTTTATTAGGAAAGTAAAGGAATAAAAGAATGGCTACTCCATAGACAGAGCAGCCCCTAGGGCAGCTGGTTGCCCATTTTTATAGTTATTTTTTGATTATATACAAGGGGTGGATTATTCATGCCTTCCCTTTTTAGACCACATAGGGTAACTTCCTGATGTTGCCATGGCATTTGTAAACTGTCATGCCACTTCAGTGAGGATGACCAGAGGTCACTCTCATCACCATCTTGGTTTTGGTGGGTTTTAGCTGGCTTCTTTACTGCAACCTGTTTTATCAGCAAGGTCTTTATGACTTGTGTCTTCTGCTAACCTCGTATCTCATCCTGTGACTTAGAATGCCTAACCATCTGGGAATGCAGCCCAGCAGGTTTCAGCATTATTTTACTAGCTCCTATTCAAGATGGAGTTTCTCCAGTTCAACACCTCTGACAACTTGAGGCCAGGAGTTTGAGATAAGCCTGAACAGCATAGTGAGATGCCATCTCTACAAAAATAAAAATAAAAATTAGCAGGCATGATGGTGGACACCTATAGTTCCAGCTACTTGGGAGGCTGAGTGAGGCAGGAGAATCACTTGACCCCAGGAGTTTGAGGCTGAGGTGGCCTATGTTTGTACCACTGCACACAAGCCTGTGCAACAAGAAAGACTGTCTCAAAAAAACAAAACAAAACCAAAAACACAAAAACTTGCCATTCAGCTGCAAGGAGCAGAGTTAGTTACCAGACTCCAGCTGTAACTTTCAGGATCCATGCCTGGATCAGTCAGCTACCACCCAATGACTGAACATAGCAAATGTGCCAGGGCCTGGTCATTTTTGCCCAATGAATGACTCCCGTAATAAGCAGTCTTTGCTCCAGAGCTCAGCAGAGAATGTAATATCTGATTGTGTTCTGAGCTTCTCCCTACCCGACCCTACTTCCTCCTCCTTTATCCTTCACAGCTGTTTCCCTTTCCCCCAAACAAACCTCTGGTACTTCAAACTCCATCTCCACATCTTCCTGCCAGACACACCACACCTCACTGACCCCATCCCCACTCACAGCAGTGGCTGGCTTCGCCTATTCCTTTGGATCTCTGTATGCTTTTCAGTTGCTCCCTGAAGTGCAGCAGGCTAGTCAGGCTTGCGGGCTGGTGAGAGGTTTCTGCAACAGTTGTGATAGCTGCAGAAAAAAATGGATGCAAATTCTGCAGCCTCAGAAGAAATGAGTGAAATTTTCCATGCTTGGTTTATTAGAGCTATTTCTGAACCAGAACTTTTAAGACTTATAAAACCTATGAAATAGAAGACTGACCATGTGGCAAGGCTAACATGGGACAGCTGCTAGAAAACAAATGAGTAAAGCCAGAACTATCACACTGAGTTTAAGACAAAAAGGAGGCCAGTCATATTTACATACCACTAGAGGAGACTGTTTCGGTGAGAAGAGAATTGTGTAATCCCTGCATGATGTTTCACCAGAAAGTATGTTGCTAACCTCAAACAAGTGTATATGAAAACACCTGGGGAGTACTTCTGAATCTAACAAATAACATACTTAGATGATAACTAAAACCTCTCACTCATTATTGCTGTTACTTCTCACAAAGTCATTACTAAATTATCAGTAAATCATTCTTTTTTTTTTTTTTTTTTGAGATGGAGTCTCACTCTGTCTCCCTCCCAAGTTGGAGTGCAGTGGCACGATTTCAGCTCACTTAACCTCTACCTCCTGGGTTCAAGCGATTCTCCTGCCTCAGCTTCCCCAGTAGCTGGGATTACAGGTGGCCACTACCACCACATCCAGCTAATTTTTGTATTTTTAGTAGAGTTGGGGTTTTACCATGTTGGCCAGGCTTGTCTCGAATTCCTAGCCTCAAGTGATCCACCCTCCTTGGCCTCCTGAAGTGCTGGGATTACAGGCATGAGCCACCACTCCCAGCCTATGAGTAAATTATTCTTGAAGATACTTTATCCAACCCAACATGCAGAAAGTCCATAGTGCCTGGGATGACTCCCCAGCTTCCCCTCCTGCCCTCCCACTTGATCCATGACTGATAGGTGAGAAGTTCAATACCAAGCCCTTGGCCTGCAGTCAGACTCCTGAAACAACTTCCCCTCTAGGTTTGCCCTGCAGGTCACACTGAAGCCATCTCCACAGGACAGGTGATCTGCCCACCTCGGCCTCCCGAACTAGGATTACAGATGTGAGCCACCGTGCCCAGCCTAAGCTGTTCTTGTTCATTCCGGGGCATAGGCCAAACTAACTTTGGGAAGGAACTTAGTTTCATGGTTTGAATCTGAAACAAAATTGATAATAGCCCTTTCCTGAAAAGACCCCCTTTTTCCTGGGGCCCAGTCTGCGTTTGCCGGGCTAGCGAATTAGCTACACGATTAGAAATTGTGGTTTCGGGGTCATGCAGACTCTGGCTGCAAGAGCCTGAACCTCTCCAAATTGCTCCTGAGGAAAACATCACTATGGTAAACTTAAGATCAGCGCTTCAGATAGTTTGCAGACCCTGCACTCGATGGATCCCCTGACACCACCCAGACCCGTAATTTGGCTCAACCAGTTCTGCCATCCCACCCAGGAGCAGAAGACAGCTAGAAAACCTCCCTTCAGCCCTCTATCATTCCATCTCCAGCCTGAACGACGAGCGCTCCCCACTTCCCAACCCCATACCAACCAATTTGTCTTTAAAAACTTTGATCCCCGAATGCTCTCATTTGAGTAATCATAAAACTCCTGTCTCCCACACGGCCGGCTCTGCATGAATTACTCTTTCTCCATTGCAGTTCCCCTGTCTAGGCAGGACTAGGCAGCGGGCAAGGTGAACCCGTTGGGTGGTTACACTCCCTACCTATTTTCTGCTAGAAACCTGAATCATAAATAGGACCATGACAGGATTTATTTTTTAAATATCCATCTTTTTAAAAATCCATCTTTTTTTTTTTTTTAAGAGACAGGTCTCACTCTGTGGCCCAGGCTGGCATGCAGTGGTGTGATCACACCTCAAATTCCAGGGCTGAAGCAACGCAGCCTCCCGAGTAGCTGAGACCACAGGCATGCACCACCATCTTTTGTAGAGACCGGCTCTTGCTGTGTCGCCCAGGTTGGCCTCAAATTCCTGGACACAAGTGAGCTCTGGGCCTTAGCACCCATGGTTCTGGCATTACAGACATAAGTAAGCCACTGTGCCTACTCTTAAATATCTGTCCATCATCTATCTATCTATCATCTATCTATCTATCTGTCATCTATCTATCTATCTATCTAATCGATCTATCATAGCACTCTAGAGATTGGGAACAAAACAGAAAATAATGTTATGGAATGATTGTCCATTTTTGTCATCTAGTCAGTTTGGCTCTGGGACTCCATGTGTAATAATCTGATCTAGAGATAATATTGAAAGTCTGATTGTAAGGTTCTTCCTGAATATGAAGGTAGACATACTGGCCTCCCACTTTTTCCCCAAATTGGCCCTCAGAAAGGCCTTTCAGCTGGCAACAGCCAATAAACAACTTGCAAAAGCTGGCATCTGGCGCTAGATGGCAGCTGTGACCCGGTGTTGCTGCTCACCGAAGCCCTTTAACAATTCCAGCTTCCCTGGCCCAGCAGGTTCACCATTCACAGTCCAGCAAAAGCTCTCCACTCTCAAATCAGGGTTAGTTCACATTTCTCCAATGCAGAGGCAATTCGTGATTTTTCCAGCACCTTGGGTACCTGGGACTTCCTGCTCTGTCAGGGCCTGGGAAGGTTCCTATTGGTATCTCTCTCCAACCACCCTCCCTCAGTGTACCCGTTGCTAGACACTCAAACACAGATGCAAACCCAAGGGGCAGGGTCTCTGGGGAGAAGACCAGAGTACAGACACTTAGGGGGAACTCTCCTGGTGCAGGAAAGATTGCTGTGTTGGGGCTCTCCCTGGCTAGATGACCTGCATAATCACTTTAGCTGGCCTCCCCTACCCTCTTTGGACTTAGCAAATTAGTGCTATTGGTCTTACAAGTAACTGAAGCCCTGTGCAAACTAGCCTAAGCCAAATAAAAAAGATGGGAGACTTACTTAATTAATAACTTTTTTTTTTTTTTGAGTCACCCAGGCTGGATTCCAGTGGCACTGTCATGATTCACTGCAGCCTCAACTTCCTGGGCTCAAGGAGTATCCTCCCACCTCAGCCCCCTGACCTGAGTAGCTGGGACTACAGGTGTGCACCATGTTTTTGTTTTGTTTTGTTTTGTTTTATTTTGTTTTTGACAGAGTCTTGCTCTGCCACCCAGGCTGGAGTGCAGTGGCGTGATCTCGGCTCACTGCAACCTTCGCCTTTTGGGTTCAAGCAATTCTCCTGCCTAGCCTCCTGAGTAGCTAGGACTACAGGTGCCTGCCACCATGACCCACTAATTTTTGTGTTTTTAGTAGAGATGGGGTTTCACCATATTGGCCAGGCTGGTCTTCAACTCCTGACCTAGTGATCCACCTGCTTCGGCCTCCCAAAGTGCTGGGATTACAGGCGTGAGCCACTGAGCCTGGCCTTTTTTTTTTTTTTAATTGAGATAAGATCTTACCATGTTGCCTAGGCTGGAAACTCCTGGGCTCAAGTGAGCCTCCCACCTCAGCATCACTGAGTGTTGGGATTACAGGCATGCTACTTTTCCCAGCCTGGCTTTAAAAGCCATATGTGTGTTAATTTAGATGCAACTATACCTATAGGAGTTTCAGATATGGCTGGATCCAGGTGCTCAAAAAAAAAAAAATCAGAAATTAATTTGTCTCCATCTATTTCTACCCTTCTCTTTCAAGCACAATATCCAAAGTGCTGAAAGAAATGCAGGTCTTTCTTCCTAGTTCTGCCAAGAGTCTCAGACTTGACTTAAATTCAAACTCATTCCTAAGTTAATCACATGGGAGGAGGCCTGGGAGATGACATACTCAATTTGGCTAGGTCAAGTGCCCATTATTAGAAAGAGGGTTAGGTCAGGATGAGAATGAGGGAGGCTTAGATCCTCAAAAAATCAGGGTCTTGCCACCTGCAGAAGACACAAGACAAGCCAAGTCATCAATGCCCACGACAATCAGGCAGTGAGTTTCCTTCCCCCTGCCACTCACTTTCATTCGGTTTACTCATTCGGTCCATCTCAGGACCTCCTGAAAGCACTTCCAGCCCTCCCTCTCCCTTCTTCCCAGATAAAAGTCCTGCTTATCTAATCTCTGGATCCTCCTATCAGACAGTCTCCTAACATACTGGGTTTTTTTTCCTTCAAAGCACTGATCAGTTCAAGACAATATTGTGATATGTGTGGTTATTAACCTAGTGTGTAAATTTTCCACTAGACTGTAATCTTCAAAGGAACAAAGTCTTGGTGTCCCCAGAGCCTCATACAGTAACTGGCACATAGAGGGTATTCAATTAATGTACATTCATTCATTTGATAATCGTCTATAAGAAACTGAGGAAAATAAGTTCAATCAGACATAGTTCCTTTCTGGCCTCTGCCTTAGTGATGGAGGCAGACTAGTAAAACCAATGATCACTGTCCAATTGCAATGCTTTCTTCAAGAATGGTGACCTCAAGGGACCCTGGAGGAGGAATATCAAAGTCAGAGGGATCCAATAGAGTTTCCCAGCAGAGTCATGACATTGGTCTAACTTTAGAAAAATGAGAAGGCATTAGAGAGATGAAGGAGAGGAAGAAGATTCCCTCTGAAGCATATTAGAAAACACAGAAATGTAACATAGCCTGATGTACTCTGGGGGGACTTGACAACCTTAGTCTCATTGCATTAACACTCTAGAACAGAAAGTAACTATCTGGGCACCAGCTCTCTTAGCTAAGCCAATGCCTTTTCTTCAAAAGCAGAAAATAAAAGGGCAGACTGGGCATGGTGGCTCATACCTGTAATCCCACAACTTTGGGAGGCTGAGGTGTGTGGATTCCTTGAGGCCAGGAGTTTGAGACCAGCCTGGGCAACATAGCAAGATGCCATCTCTTAAAAAAAATTGTTTTTAATTAGCTGGGCATGGTGGCCTGTGCCTGTAGTCCCAGCTACTTCAAAGGCTGAAGTAGGAGGATTGCTTGAGCCCAAGAGTTTGAGGCTGCAGTGAGCCATGATCACACTGCTACACTTCAGCCTGGTGACAGAGTGAGGCCCTGTCTAAAAAACAACAGTAACAACAAAAAGGAGATGTAGAATTTTTTTCTTTTCTTTTTTTTTTTTTTTGAGATGGAATCTCGCTCTGTCATCTAGGCTGGAGTGCAGTGGGGTAATCTCGGCTCACTGCAACCTCCGCCTCCTGGGTTCAAGTGATTCTCCTGCCTCAGCCTCCCGGGTAGCTGGAACTACAGGCATGCAACACCATGCCCGGCTAATTTTTGTATTTTTAGTAGAGGCAGGGTTTTGTTCTGTTGGCCAGGCTGGTCTCGAACTCCTGAGGCCCACCTCAGCCTCCCAAAGTGCTGGGATTACAAGCGTGAACCACCGCGCCCTGCAAAGAAGAATGTTTCTGGACAAAAAACTGGATACAAAGAATCTGGAGACAGTCTCTGATGACATCAGTGCCTGGTAGTAGAACTTCAGTAAACATGCAAATCCCTGGGTAAAAGTAATTGGCATCGATATGGTTTGCTTTAAACAGAACAAGCCAGCTAGGGATCTAGCCCATTAAGAATTCAAGCAGACTCCTAAAGGCACACAAAAGAAACAAAGGGTAAAAGAAATCACTTTAAAACAGGAAGATTTATATAACTCTGTCTGTGTAGAAGAAAAATGTTCCCAGATTCGCATGCCATTCGCTGCCAGGATCTGAGATTGTTACTAAGAAAGTGATGGGAGGAAGGCATTGAGGGAAATAAGATGCCAGGCCAGGACACAGGCATAGAGAATTTGACATTTAGGGTTTGAAAAGACCTGGAACACAAGCCTCTTTTGCTTTTCAGGCTTCTCTTAATTGCCACGTTTGAGGACTGGGATTTATGAAGAAAGCACTTTTCAAAAGGACAATTTGCACTTCATTATAGAAAAAGTTCAATTGCAATCCCCAATTTCCCCTCTAGTTGCAATCCTGAGTCATTTGTGGAGCAGCTGTGTCAAGCAGAGAGCAGAACTATAAATGGTTTATAAATCAGTGCACAGCGTCACAGATGGAAGCCGTTGCTGCTGCACTGGCTGGCAGCAAAACTGTGAATCAGTCTAAAGTTCTAGCACAATGTTTGTGAATCAAACCTCACAGTGAAATGACCTTAATGGTATTCAACAGCTCTGCCCTCACCCGCAGACCATCCTAAAGGCAAACCACACCCCAGCGTGTGTGGGGGCCAAGGAGACTTTCACTTCACCTGTGGAAGGTTCACTGAAAAACCAGCTCACGAAAGGTAGGTTATTTGGAGAAGAAGCATGACATGTATATGTAGGAGCCTTCCAAATGAAGATCCAAAGATGCAGGGGAAGTTGTCCATTTGTATGCTTAGCCAAAGTCTGGACAGCCATGTAGAAATAGGATTGGACAAAGGGTCTCAGCTAATGCTAATAGACAGAGTGGGGAAACTCGACAAGGTCTGTCGGTCTGGATTCTTCTTGGCCTCCTGAGCAGCATTCCTTCCCTCTAGGTATAAGGCAGGATCCTTCCTGGAATAGGCATCTTGTAACCTACAGTCAAACAGGGTAGGCCAGTTTTTTCACAGAATATTTTTAGGTTTTACAGCTGGCTTTGGGGGAAAAAGGGTTCTGGTGTCTATGACCTGCCTTGAGGAAGAAGGATCCTAGTTTCTATAACTAGTTTTGGAGGAGAATGGGACTGAGAGACAGGAGGGCAGGAGAAGCCCGGCAAAAACCTTTTGCTTCTGAGGCTGCTTCTGCAGGCTTCGTCTTGAGGTGTTTTCTGAGCTCCAACACATCCAAAGGGGTGAGACCTGAAAGTTGCTCCTTCCAGACTAAGATGGGCAAACTGATGAAAGGGGTCACTTCAAGCCACAGCATCACTGTCCTAGGCCAAAGGAACACTGCCCTTTGTTGAATACTTGCTGCATTAGGAATTTCCCCTACTCTCTCCTAAGGATCATGAACTCTTAATAATGGCAAAGACATCTAGATCTTGTTCCATGCCAGTCAGCATTCTAAGTATTTTATGCATATTAAATCAATTTGATGTCAATAAATTTATGAAGGTGAGACTATTATCTCCCATTGTACAGGTGAGGAAACTGAGGCACAGAGAGATCTGGTAACTTACCCAAGATCACATACCCTTAAATGGTAAAGCCACTGTTAGAACCAAGGTGGTTTGGCACCACAGTACACATTCTCAACCACTGTGACATGCTGCCTCTTTTTGTTGTTATTAATTCAATTTTTTAAAAAACTAAGGTGGGGGCCAGGGATGGTGGCTCATGCCTGTAATCCCAGCACTTCGAGAGGCCGAGGTGGGCACATCACTTGGCCAACCTGGCCAGCATGGTGAAACCCCGACTCTACTAAAAATACAAAAATTAGCCGGGCATGGTGGCGGATACCTATAATCCCAGCTACTTGGGAGGCTGAGGCAGGGAGAATTGCTTGAACCCAGGAGGCATAGGTTGCAGTGAGCTGAGATTATGCCACTGCACTCCACCCTGGGCAACAGAACGAGACTCCGTTTCAAAACAAAAAATTTGAGATGTGGTCTTGCTATGTTGCCTAGGCTGGTCTCAACTCCTGGGCTCCAGAAATCCTCCCACCTCTTCCTCCCAAAGTGCTGGCATTACAGGTGTAAGCCACCATGCCTGGCATTTTTTGTTTTTAGATGGAGTCTCGCTCTATCTAGGCTGGAGGACAGTGGTGTAATCTTGGCTCACTGCAACCTCCACCTCCTGGGTTCACTGCCTCAGCCTCCTGAATAGCTGGGACTACAGGTGTGCACCACCACACTCAGCTAATTTTTGTATTTTTAGTAGAGACGGGGTTTCACCATGTTGACCAGGATGGTCTCGATCTCCTGACCTCATGATCCGCTCGCGTTAGCCTCCCAAAGTGCTGGGATTATAGGTGTGAGCCACCATGCCTGGCCTTTTTTTGTGTGTATGAGACAGTCTCACTGTCGCCCAGGCTGTAGTGCAGTGATGCAGTCTCAGCTCACTGCAACCTCTGCCTCCCGGATTCAAGTGATTCTTGTGCCTCAGCTTCCCAAGTAGCTGGAATTACAGGCATCCACCACCAGCCCAGCTAATTTTTGTATTTTCAGTACAGGTGGGGTTTTGCCATGTTGGTCAGGCTGGTCTTAAACTCCTGAGCTGAGATGATCCGCCCGCTTCAGCCTTCCAAAGTGCTGGGATTACAAGTGTGAGCCACTGTGCCCAGCCATTTTTTTTTTCTTTTCGGTTTTAATTAATTTTTCTTAAAATTGAGATTGCTGCCTTTCAGAGGGGGTGCCATCTGAGCTATGCTGAGCTATCCCTTGTCACATCCCCGCTCCCTTCCTCTTCATTCAAGGAGTGTGACGAGGCTGCCCTCTTCATTGGTAACTAGCAGTGGAGTCTGACTAGGTATGAGCCAGTCGGACGTCAGCCTTGCCCCAACCTTGGTAATCTGGGTGGGACTCAGGCTGGGGCTGCGATGCAGTGAGAGCCAGTGAGTCATGATGGGACTTTTCTTGAGGCTTCTGGGAGAAGTTCTTTGCTCTCTGCTGGTTTTGGATGGCAGGGAGTTCAGCAAGGCTCTACTGTAGTCCTTTCACCACATGAGGGGAGGCTGCCTGATGGGGAGTCGACAAACAGAGAAAGCAGAGCAAAGAGGGGACCTGGACTGCAGACGAGGGGCCACAGCAGCGACTGGGGCATCACCAAGAGCACATAGTGCTGGGCTCATGTCACACAACATAAATGGGCCCCGGGGCTGGGAAGGGCAGTATTTATTGCCATCACCTCATTTGAACCCTGAATCCAGCCACTCCTGAAGTGTCAAATACCTCCATACTCCATAAGCCAATGTATATCTTTTTAAAAGCCAATATAAGTAGGGTTTTCTGCCACTTGAATCATAATACATCCTAATCAAAGCAATCTCAATAAGCCTAGCAAAAACCGAGCCAGAAAGTCCATTAGATACCAACGCTGAGATGGAACAGTAAGTCTGCCAGTCAAAAATGAAACTGTGAATCAAGGTCCTCACTATGCTAAAGAACAGAGAAAGAGCCAGGAACGTGTTTCTAAAATCCTCAACCATTCTCGAGCGTGCCACTGTACTACAGCATGTGTGACATAGCGAGACGGTGTCCCAAAAAAAAAAAAAAGGTGGCCGGGCGCGGTGGCTCACGCCTGTAATCCCAGCACTTTGGGAGGCCGAGGCGGGTGGATCACGAGGTCAAGAGATCGAGACCATCCTGGTCAACATGGTGAAACCCCGTCTCTACTAAAAATACAAAAAAATTAGCTGGGCGTGGTGGCACGTGCCTGTAGTCCCAGCTACTCGGGAGGCTGAGGCAGGAGAATTGCCTGA
>PVKV010034269.1:0-17861 GCA_004027835.1 Alouatta palliata
AAAAAAAAAAAAAAAAAAAAAAAAAAAAAAAAAAAGCAGCTTATAGTCTAGCGAGGGAGACCAACAGAAAACCATATCACAGGATACTGTGCTTGTATAAAGGTAGGAATGGGCCAGGCACAGTGGTGCACACCTGTAATCCCAGCAGTTTGGGGGGCCAAGGTGGAAAGATCGCTTTAGCCCAGGAGTTCTAGGCCAGCCTAGGCAACACAGTAAAACCCCGTCTCTACCAAAAATACAAAAGCCAGATGTGGCGGTACTGCCTGTCAGCTACTCAGGAGGCTGAGGTGGGAGGATGGTTTGAGTCCAAGAGGTGGACATTGCAGTGAGCCAAGATGGCGCCATTGCACTTCAGCCTGGGTGGCACAGCCAGACCATGCCTCAAAAAAAAAAAATGAACACGGGGCTTTATGAAAAAACATAGGAAGAACTCAAAAGGCTGAAAGAATTCTGAAATCTTCCCAGAAGAGGTGATACCCAAGCCAAGACTTGAAACACTGGAGGGCTGAGCCAGCCTGCGGAGGGAAGAGAGGATGGCTACTGGAGGCAGAAGTGTCATGTGCAAAGAAACAGAAGCCACAGGGCGCATCCAGTACTCTGGAAACTCCCAGGAGTTGGGAATGGCAGGCACATCAGACAAGAGTTGGAGGTGGGAGGAGAGGGAGTTTCCTGTCCTGAAGGAGTCCTACAGGAGTATCATGGGAGACAGGTTTTCAGACAAAAGTCTTCAGGAATCTGATTTGTCATGCTAAAATGTATGGATTTTGCACAAAAACATTTGGGAGTCTCTGAAAGACTTTAAGATGTGATAGGATCAGTTTTGTGTGTGTGTTTTTGTTTTTGAGATAGAGTTTTGCTCTTGTTGCCCAAGCTGGGGTGCAGTGGCACGATCTTGGCTCACTGCAACCTCCGCCTCCCGAGTTCAGGCGATTCTCTTGCCTCAGCCGCCTGAGCAGCTGGGATTACAGGTGTGTGCCATCATGCCCAGCTAATTTTTGTATTTTTAGTAGAGACGGGGTTTTGCTATATTGACTAGGCTGGTCTCGAACTTCTGACATCAACTGATCCGCCGGCCCTGACCTCCTAAAGTGCTGGGATTACAGGCCTGAGCCACCACGCCCAACCCAGTTTTACATTTTTAGAAATCCGATTCACACAGAAATTCTTCTGGTGACTGTGGAGAGTGGAGGTCAGACTGGAGGGTTAGGAGCCAGGGCTGTGCGGGGAAATCCAAGCAAGGAGGAATGTGAGCCTTGTAGTACATGCAGGCAGAGGTTACCTGGCAGTGGGCAGGGCCTTCTCTGCTGTAGTGGTGGACAGCATTTGCCCAGGCCAAGTGGTAGCTGAGAGATAGCAGTGCTTCCAACAGCCTCAAGTAGTGATTTTAAATCTGGATTTCATGGACTGTGCAATTCAGGAGATCGATGAACTTGGCTAAGAAAAAAATACATTTTTTTCTTTTGCACTAACCTTCTCTTATGAATCTAGGCAACAAGCCACAGTAATATATATAAATATTATATTTAAGTATTTTATATACATATATATATATACAGAGAGAGAGTCTCGCTCTGTCACCCAGGCTGATGTGCAGTGGTGCGATCTCGGCTCACTGCAACCGTTGGCCAGGCTGGTCTCGAACTCCTGACCTTCAATGATTCACCTGTCTCAGCCTCTCAAAATGCTGCAATTACAGACGTGAGCCGCCTAGCCAAGCCATAGCAATAGTATCAGTTGGGGTGACAAAGTCACAAGTAGTGATAAGCCACAGTGATATTATCAGTACTTGTGACTTTTTCACCAACAGAAATCAGATATTTTCCTACCACATTTACAGTCTTTGCAGATATCTCAAAACGTCATTTACATTCCTCGCTATTTTAAAATTTCAGTCATCATTAGACCTGCTGCCAGAACATGTTTTATAACATTAATAAAGAAGCACATATACTACTGTTATTGCAAATTTGTTTTTTCATGTTTTGATCACCATAATAGGTTTCCTTTGACTTTACATATTTTATTTATGCTTTAAAAAATATTGTTCTCACGTTGGGAGGTCAAGGTGGGAGAATCACTTGAGCCCAGGAGTTCGAGAGTAGCCTGGGCAACATACGCCCCATCTCTACAAAAAATACAAAACTTAGCTGGGCGTGGTGTCACGCACCTGTAGTCCCAGTTACTCAGGAGGCTAAGGTGAAAGGATCACTTGAGGCCAGGATGTTGAGGCTGCAGTGAGCAGTGATCACGCCTGGGTGACAGAATGAGACCCTGTCTCCAAACACACACACACACATGTGCATGCACGTGCACAGACACACACATATATATGTACATATAAAATGTATATAATATACATATATAAAATATATACGTATAAGTACATAGTTCTAAGAAGGAGTCATAGCTTCATCAGACTACCAAAGGGGTCTGTGGAACAAAAAAATGAAGCACATTCAACCCAGAGGAATTGGAGGAGTAATGCTAGAGTTTGGTGCCTGTGAAGGCTGGGAGTTCCGTTAAACCATCCTGCAGAATTACTATGTATTGCAATACATAGTATTACATTGTATAAATGTATAAATAATACATAATATTACATTGTATAATACAAACCAGGAGCAAAAGTGAATTAGAAGTCAACCAGCCCTCACACACGTAGATGTTAGCCAAGGTTTGAATCATGTAGATGGTCCTGAAAATCTCAAATTACAAATTGGATTAAAGCTATGCAGATTACTGGTGCCTCCAAGAAGTAAATTAAAATCATCTCTGAGGACAGATGACATGTCACTTTGTTGCCCAGGCTGGAGTGCAGTGGCATGATCTTGTCTCACAGCAACCTCCACCTCCCAGGTTCAAGCGATTCTCCTGCCTCAGCCTCCTGAGTAGCTGGGACTACAGGTGCACGCCACCACCCCTGGCTAATTGTTTTGTATTTTTTGTAGAGACCGGGGTTTTACCATTGTGATAGTTAATACTGTCAACTTGAATGGATTGAAGGATATAAAGTATTGATCCTGGGTGTGTCTGTGAGGTGTTGCCAAAGGAGATTCATGTTTGAGTCAGTGGCCTGGGGATGGCCAACCCACCCTTAATCTGGTTGGCACAATCGAATCAGCTGCCGTCAAATATAAACAGGCAGAAAAACGTGAAAAGGAGAGACTGGCCTAGCCTCCCAGCCTACATCTTTCTCCCAAGCTGGATGCTTCCTGCTCTCTGACATTGGACCCCAAGTTCTTCAGTTTTGAGAGTCAGACTGGCTCTCCTTGCTCCTCAAGCTTGCAGATGGTCTATTGTTGAACCTTGTGATAGTGTGAGTTAATACTAAACTCCCCTTTTTATATATATATATAATCTCATATCAGTTCTGTCCCTCTAGAGGATCCTGACTAATACAACCATCTTGCCTCGGCTGGTCTCGAGCTCCTGACCTCAGGTGATCCACCCATCTTGGCAGCCTCCCAAAGTGCTAGGACTACAGGTGTGAGCCACTGTGCCCGGCCTGTTCTTTAAATTAGACGAATTTTCAGAACAATGCTAAACAGTTGTTCATTTTTTAAAAGACCCAAAGAGGAGTAAAACTACTTATTCAACATGAAGCAAGCCCCTTTCTTCCCTCCTTCCTTTTTTCCTTCCTACCTTCCTTCCTTCCCTCCTTCCTTCCTTTTTGAGACAGGGTCTCTGTTGCCTAGGTTGGAGTGCATTGGCGCAATCATGGCTCACTGCAGCCTCAACCTCCCAGGCTCAGTCAATCTTCCCACCTCCGCCTTTCAGGTAGCTAGGACTATAGGCGTGCACCACCATGCCCAGCTAATGTTTTTGTATTTTTTGTAGAGTTGGGGTTTCACCATGTTGCCCAGCCTGGTCTTGAACTCCTGGGCCCAAGCAATCCTCCTACCCCAGCTTCCCAAAGTGCTGGGGTTACAGGCATGAGCCACCGCACCTGGCCGAGGCAAGCCTCTTGACTTTGGAGAAGATAAAACAGTGGACAGCCCAGTCAGGAGATTCCTGGACATGCCACCCCTGAGACACTGTAAGATAGATGTCACTCCATCCTCTATCGGGTAGAAACCTGGGCCTTCCTTACTGCTTGTCATTCACAGCCACCCAGGACACCTTAGGCTACACTCCAGTGACCTTTAAAATTAAACTGCTTAATTTTAGTGGATTAACCAGAACAACCAGGAGTGGGTCACGATGGCCTGGGAGGAGACCAGCAGTTTGCCTGTGGTAATAAGCAAGAGCTGATGATCCAATCCGGTTCTGGCTTTTAGGAACAAATTAGTTTTGTGGGATAAAAAATTCAGGAGAAAAAGTAAGAAAGGAAGAGGGAAGGAATTAATCACGTTGGGTTTTTAGAATGAATGTTGAAAAACCAAAATATAGGCTCACACCTGTAATCCCAGCACTTCTGGAGGCTGAGGCAGGCAGCTCGCTTGAGGTCAGGGGGTGAAGACCAGCCTGGCCAACATGATGAAACCCCGTCTCTACTAAAAATACAAAAAAAACAGGAGTAGTGGTGCATGCCTCTAATCCCAGCTACTCGGGAGGCTGAGTCAGGAGAATTGCTTGAACGTGGGAATCAGAGGTTGCAGTGAGCCGAGATGGAGCCACGGCACTCCAGCCTGGGTGAATAATAGGAAGAAACCAATGGAAAAGAAACTGGGATTCTTATAAAAAGCATGCTGCTTTTCTAACCTAAGTCAGCGTACCCAGAACATTATACAAGGACAAGAGTCAGTCAAATGACAAAGCCAATCCTAGAGCTATTTATGAAGAATATAAAGACCTATGTTGCATCTTGAAGAAAAGGTAAACGCAACGCTGGAGCGGTCTGCCAAAGAACATCGTAAAAGCTTTAGTCTTAGACACGACAGAAAAATGAATAGATTTTCTTCTGTTGAGTAGATATTCTTCTTAAATCTTTCAGGACAAAAGGTTTAAGCAGTTGCTGACTTAACATTGGCAAAGGACAGGATCAGAGAATCTCTGGAGTTTCCTTCCAGTTTCTGATCTGCCTGCATACAGCTGTCTTCTGAAGATTTATGCCTAGTTCCACACATCTCTTCCAGAATATTAATACTTCCTTACATTGTGAGGTACTTTTTGTTTTTCAAGATGTTTTCACAAGGAACAGGGTACAATGAAATGATCCTGAGATTTGGAGTCAGAAAATGAAGCTCAAGGTCCAGAATCTACATTTTTATTAACTCAGCAGCCTTGGAGAAATTACTTCCTTATCTGTAAACTGGAGCTAATAATAATACCAATTTTAAAAGTTTGCCATAGGGAAAAAGTGAGATGAAGTATTAAAAGGTTTTTGGCCTGGTGCAGTGGCTCATGCCTGTAATCCCAGCATTTTGGGAGGCTGAGGAAGGAGAATAGCTTGAGGCCAGGAGTTCGAGACCAGCCTGGACAACATACCAAGACCCTATCTCTACAAAAAATTTTAAAAATTAGCCTGATGTTGTGGCATGCACCTGTAGTCCTAGCTACTCAGGAGGCTGGCAGGGGAGAATGGCTTGAGCCCAGGAGTTGGAGGCTACAGTGGGCTATGATTGTACCACTGCACTCCAGCCTGGGCAACAGAGCCAGACCCTGTTTCTAAAAATCAAAATAAAATAAGGCACTAAAAGGTTTTTGAGGCCGGGTATGGTGATTCACACCTGTAATCCCAGCCGTTTGGGAGGCCAAGGCAGATGAATCACCTGAGATCAGGAGTTCGAGACCAGCCTGACCAACATAGTGAAACCCCGTCTCTACTAAAAGTACAAATATTAGCCAGGCATGGTGGTGTTCACCTGTAGTCCCAGCTACCTGAGAGGCTGAGACACGAAAATCGCTTGAACCTGGGAGGCAGAGGTTGCAGTGAGCTGAGATTATGCCACTGCACTCAAGCCTGGGCAACCGTGAGACTCCATCTCAAAAAAAAGAAAAAAAAAAGAAAGAGAGAAAAAAAAGGTTTTTGACTGTAGTCGCAGCTACTCAGGAGGCTGAGGTGGGAGGATCATTTGAACCCAGGAGGTGTTGGAGATTGCAGTGAGTCGAGCCTGGGTGTCAGAGTGAAATTCTGTTTCAAAGAAGAAAAAAAAGAGAGGTTTTGAGAAGTCAAAGTATCACACATATGTAACTTGATAATTCATTATTGTCTTCATCTTCTTACAATAATACATTGACGTAGACAGTTACCATTATCCCATTTGCAGATATAAAACTTCAGCATTTCTGTAGTCACTGGCAGGCAGTATGGCCAAGCTTGCGATCTAGCACTTCTGGCTCAGAGATTCAGTTAGCTTTCCCTGACCCCACACTGTTTGTCCAGCAAAAATAAGTTCTGACCTTGACCTCTTCCCATGGCACCTACAGAGGCAATGCCTGCCCAACTGCCTGGTTTCCAACTATGTTAAGCAGTGAGATTGTGACAGATCATTTCCAGGTCTAAATTTGGCTCAATATGTTCTTCCAACTCAAGATCTCTATAGGTGAAAGGTTTTTAGGATCTTGGAAACTTTTACATATGTTCGTGTGTTTAGCCAGATTTAGGGGTTTTCAGTGTGCAGGATTAATGCACATAATCCTGACTAAAAGAGATCTAAATAACTGTCTAAACAACTGCTCTTTTAGTCTACATTTGCTTTGATAGCAGTGCCAGGATCACGCTGAGCTAAATAATTGGCATTAAGCAATGTAAATAGAGAAAAACAACTCTCATGCAGTGACAGGCAGTTGAAAACCTAGAGCTTATCGAAAGTACCAAGAACAAGAGAAAGAGAAATCTGGAAAAACAATCTAGCTACTTTCTCTTCCTTCAAAATAATCACACACCTCAAATAGTAGAAAGTGGATTAAAGAGAAATAAACACTGAATAAATCCATAAAAGATCGATATTAACGGCCGGGCGTGGTGGCTCATGCCTGTAATCCCAGCATTTTGGGAGGCCAAGACGGATGGATCACCTGAGGTCAGGAGTTTGAGACCAGCCTCACCAATGTGGTGAAGCCCTATCTCTATTAAAAATACAAAAAAATTAGCCAGGCGTAGGTGACACACACCTGTAATCCCAGCTACTCAGGAGGCTGAGGCAGGAGAATCGCTTGAACTCGAGGGGCGGGAGGGAGAGGGGGTGGAGGTTGGAGTGAGCTGAGATTGCACTATGCACCATTGCACTCTAGCCTGAGCAAAAGAGCAAAACTCCTGAGCAAAAAAAAAAAAAGACTGATATTGGCCGGGCGTGGTGGCTCACGCCTATAATCCAAGCACTTTGGAGGCCAAGGCAGGCGGATCACCTGAGGTTGGGAGTTCAAGACCAGCCTGACCAACATGGTGAAACCCCGTCTTTAGGAAAATAATAATAATAATAATAAAATTTTTAAAATGATTGATATTAAGAAAGCAAAATTGGGGTATCAAATAGACAAATCAATATAAACTTAAAGGCAAATCATTAAATAGGATAAAGAGGTTTATCAACCATTGATATAAGAAAAAAATCACCAAGAAGAATAATAGTAGTGAGCCCTCACCTACCAAACGACATAGTGTTACAACATAGAAACCCTGAACTGTCAGAAACGCGAGAATTTGAGAAAAACCCAACCATCATAGCAGACATGAAAACTCCTTTCTCAGGATTTGGGAAGTGAGAGAACTTCATTTTAGCAAACTGAGAAAACACTTTTAAAAAAAATAAAAATGGATCTCTTAGCGCTGTGAAAGAAAATTTCAATAAATTCCCCTAAAATACAGGTCATTAGATCACACTCTTGGCCAGGCGCGGTGGCTCACGCCTATAATCCCAACACTTCGGGAGGCTGAAGCAGGCGGATCACCTGAGGTCAGGAGTTACAGACCAGTCTAACCAACATGGTGAAATCCCCTCTCTACCAAAAATACAAAAATTAGCTGGGCGTGGTGGTGGCTAATCCCATCTACTCTGGAGGCTGAGGTAGGAGAATCCCCGAACCTGGGAGGCGGAGATTGCTGTGGGCTGAGTTTGTACCACTGCACTTCTGCCTAGGCAAAGGAGTGAGACTTTGTCTTAAAAACAAAATCACATTCTCTGAGTGCTAGAAAGCAAGACCCTTGTGGTCAGCACTCTAACCGGTTTTGTTTACCTTCCTACTTCAGCACCTAACACATTGTTTAGCAAAAAGCAGGGATCCATAAGGATTTGTTACGTTGGGGGAAGGTAGGCTGACAAAACAAAGCCAACATGAAAAAGATATCGTCCTCCCAACTGGATCTCTCACAAATTTTTTTTTGAGATGGAGTCTCGCTCTGTGTCCCAGAGTAGCTCCAGAGTAGCTGATATTACAAGCACCCGCCAGCATGCCCGGATAATGTTTTATATTTTTAGTAGAGATGGGGTTTCACTGTGTTGGCCAGGCTGGTCTCAAACTCCTGACCTAGTGATTCGCCTGCCTCAGCCTCCCAAAGTGCTGGGATTACAAGTGTGAGCCACCGTGCCTGGCCAATCTCTCCCAAATTTTTATAGTACTCTTGAAAATAATTCTTATGTCAAAGAGAAAACAAATATGCAAATGAGAGCCTGTTTAGCAATAAAGCACTCTGTCTTAAAATGTATAGGTTTTCTTTGTAGAAAACATACGATCTCAAATGCATTTCTTTGGAAACACAAAAGATTAAAAATAAAGGAAACAGAGCATTCCACTGAAGAAAGGAGAAACAGTAGAAAAATGAAAGGGGAAATCATAAACGAAAACAAAATAATTAACAAGGAAATCAATATACCTAAGAAACTGAATAACAAATAAATAAGGAAACCTCAAGTCTGACCATGAAAAAATAGAAAACACAGATAAATCATATTAGGAATAATGAAAGGGCTGGAGTGCAGTGACACAATCATGGCTCACTGCAGCCTCCACCTCCTGGGGTCAAGTGATCCTCCCATCTCAGCCTCCTGAGTAGCCGGGAGTAACTGGGACACACAATCACACTTGGCTAATTTTTGTATTTTTTGTAAAGATGGGATTTCACCGTGTTGCTCAGGCTGGTCTGGAACTCTTGAGATCAAGCAATACCCTGGCCTCAGCCTCCCAGAGTGCTGGGATTACACAGGTGAGCCGCTACGCCCAGCCGAGGCTTTTTAAAAACTAGAATAACTCTGTGCATAACTTCATAGTAAATTTGATATTTAAAGGAAATGGATGATTTTCTAAGAAAATATAAGCAAAACAGACTCGAGAAGAAGTAACATCTTCTTGATCAGTCTTTTTTTAACTGTTTATTTTGTTTATTGTGCCATGTAAAATTTCTCCCACCCCCAAATTATGCAAATATTATCCTATAATTCTTCCTTATAATTTACAGTTTTCTTTATTAAGCTCTTCAATTATTTTTGTTGTGAGATTGGAGTCTACACTTATTTTCTTCCAAATAGATAATACATTTGGTTGATACCATTAATCTCTGCCTGGCACGACCTCCTGATTCCCAGCAACCCACAAAGCAAGTTGTGTTTACAGATTCAAAGGGGCTTTGGTGCACAGGTTTGAAGCCATTTACTGTCATTAATTAACCAAGAGCTACCAGTACCTACAATACTGCAGCTGTACAAACGGCTTAATTTAAAAATAAGCAGAAGGTTTGAATATGTCATTCACTGAGAAGGAAATGGAAATGACAATGATATATGAAAAAAAACCCTACCTGCCATTTAAAAAATGTAATCAAAACCATCGTGAGATGCCTTTTTTCACCTATGATATTGACAATTATTTTAAAGTTTGATTGTTTTTAATTATGATGAAGATATGGGACGAGGACAACTTTTTTTTTTTTTTTTTTTTTTTTTTTGGAGACAAAGTTTTGCTCTTGTTGCCCAGGCTGGAGTGCAATGGGGTGATCTCGGCTCACCGAAAGCTCTGTCTCCCAGATTCAGGAGATTCTCCTGCCTCAGCCTCCCAAGTAGTTGGGATTACAGGCACCTGCCACTACACCCAGTTAATTTTGTATTTTTAGTAGAGACAGGGATTTCTCCATGTTGGTCAAGCTGGTCTCGAACCCCTGACTTCAAGTGATCCACCAGCCTCAGCCTCCCAAAGTGCTGGGATTAGGGCATGAGCCACCGTGCCTGGTCAAAAGGGCAACATTTATTTCTTATTTATTTATTTAGAGATGTAGTCTCTCTCTGTCACCAGGCTGGTGTACAGTGGCACAATCTTGGCTCACTGAAACCTCCACCTCCCAGGTTCAAGCGATTCTCCTGCCTCAGCCTCTCCGGTAGCTGGGATTACAGGTGGCCGCCACCATGACTGGCTAATTTCTTTCTTTTTTTTTTTTGAGACCAATTCTCGCACTGTTGCCCGGGCAGATATCAGCTCGAGGCAATCTCCACCTCCCGGATTGAAGCGATTCTGCTGCCTCAGCCTCCGGAGTAGCTGGTATTACAAGCACCTGTCACCGCACCTGACTAATTTTTTGTATTTTTAGTAGAGATGAGGTTTTGCTATGTTGGCCAGGCTGGTCTCAAACTCCTGACCTAGCGATCCGCCTGCTTCGGCCTCCCAAAGTTCTGAGATTACAGGCGTGAGCCACCATGCCCAGCTAATTTTTGTATTTTTTAATAGAGATGGGGTTTCACCATGTTGGCCAGGATGGTCCTGATCTCTTGATCTTGTGATCCGCCTGCCTGGGCCTCCCATAGTGCTGGGATACCATTGTGAGTCACCTAGACTGGCCCAGAAGGGCAACTTTTAACAGCTACTCGTTGGGCTGGGCACAGTGGCTCATGCCTGTGATCCCAGCCCTTTAGAAGGCTGAGGTGGGAGTACAGCTTGAGCCCAGGAGTTGAAGACCAGCCTGGGCAACAGTGAGACCAAGTCTCTATTAAAATAAAAATAATTAAAATAAGTAAATATAACAAATAGTCCAGGCATGGTGGCTCACGCCTATAATCCTAGCACTTTGGGAGGCTGAGGCTAGGCGGGTGGATTGCCTGAGCTCAGGAGTTCGATACCGGCCTGTTCAACACGGTGAAACCCTGTCTCTACTAAAATACAAAAAATGAATCAGGCATGGCGGCAGGCACCTGTAATCCCAGCAACTCAGGAGGCGGAGGCAGGAGAATTGGTACAACCAGGAGGTAGAGGTTGCAGTGAGCCAAGATCTTGCGACTGCACTCCAGCCTGAGTGAGAGTGAGACTCTGTCTCTAAAAAATAATAAATAAATAAATACAGCAAACAAACAAGCACAAATCCTGTCTGTCCCACAGCTGAGAGGGTTTCCAGTTTCAACATTTCCCCTATTGTCCTTCCTGTCCTGATCACAGACTCCCATCACCGGGGAATCCCAAAATGATCCCAAGTGCTGTCCGGGGCAATGTGCTGGTGGCCTGAGGCAAAGTGTCTGAGTCACACTTCTTATTTTCATTATTATATTGTGATTATTTTTTTAGAGATAGGATCTCGCTATCTTGCCCAGGCTGGTCTGGTAACTCCTGAGCTCACGTGAGCCTCCCGCCTCAGTCTCCCGAGTAGCTGGGACCTACTGAGTCACACCTGTGGCCACATCCTTTTCCTTCCTCCTCCTCCAACCCACAGTTTAATCATGAAAGGCTCTTCTGATTGGCCGCCTCCAGGGACTAGTGCCTCTGGGCGGCTGGCCGTCTAGGAGTTGACAACAAATAAATAATTCCCGCTGGGAAGCTGGTCTCAGACAGGAGCATCGACGCCCCTGCCACGCCTGCTGCCTGGAGCCTGGAGCTGTGTGGGGTAAGCACGCCGGCCTCCAGGAACTGACGGTGCCACGTGACTACCCTTCCCTTCTTCTTTTTTTTTTTTTTTTTTTTTTTTATTGCATTTTAGGTTTTGGGGTACATATGAAGAACATTCAAGATTGTTGCATAGGTACACACATGGCAGTGTGATTTGCTGCCTTCCTCCCCATCACCTATATCTGGCATTTCTCCTCATGCTATCTCTCCCCAACTCCCCACCCCCTGATGTCCCTCCCCTATTTCCCCCCCAACAAACCCCAGTGTGTGATGCTCCCCTCCCTGTGTCCATGTGTTCTCATTGTTCAACACCCACCTATGAGTGAGAATATGCAGTGTTTGATTTTCTGTTCTCGTGTCAGTTTGCTGAGAATGATGGTTTCCAGGTTCATCCATGTCCCTACAGAGGACATGAACTCATCGTTTTTGATGGCTGCATAATATTCCATAGTGTATATGTGCCACATTTTCCCTGTCCAGTCTGTCATCGATGGGCATTTGGGTTGGTTCCAGGTCTTTGCTATTGTAAACTGTGCTGCAATGAACATTCGTGTTCATGTGTCCTTATAGTAGAACGATTTATAATCCTTTGGCTATATACCCAGTAATGGGATTGCTGAGTCAAATGGAATTTCTATTTCTAGGTCCTTCAGGAATTGCCACACTGTCTTCCACAATGGTTGAACTAATTTACACTCCCACCAACAGTGTAAAAGTGTTCCTATTTCTCCACATCCTCTCTAGCATCAATGATCACCATTCTAACTGGCGTGAGATGGTATCTCAATGTAGTTTTGATTTGCATTTCTCTAATGACCAGTGATGATGAGCATTTTTTCATATGTTTGTTGGCCTCATGTATGTCTTCTTTTGTAAAGTGTCTGTCCATATCCTTCACCCACTTTTGAATGGGATTGTTTGTTTTTTTCTTGTAAATCTGTTTTAGTTCTTTGTAGATTCTGGATATCAGCCCTTTGTCAGATGGGTAGACTGCAAAAATTTTTTCCCATTCTGTTGGTTGCCAATTCACTCTAATGACTGTTTCTTTAGCTGTGCAGAAGCTGTGGAGTTTGATTAGGTCCCATTTGTCTATTTTGGCTTTTGTTGCCAATGCTTTTGGTGTTTTGGTCATGAAGTCCTTGCCTATGCCTATGTCCTGAATGGTTTTGCCTAGATTTTCTTCTAGGGTTTTTATGGTGTTAGGTCTTATGTTTAAGACTTTAATGCATCTGGAGTTAATTTTAGTGTAAGGTGTCAGGAAGGTCCAGTTTCTGCTTTCTGCACATGGCTAGCCAGTTTTCCCAACACCATTTATTAAACAGGGAATCCTTTCCCCTTGTTTTTGTGAGGTTTGTCAAAGATCAGATGGTTGTAGATGTGTTGTGTTGCCTCCGAGGCCTCTGTTCTGTTCCATTGGTCTATATCTCTGTTTTGTTACCAGTACCATGCTGTTTTGATTACTGTAGCCTTGTAGTATAGTTTGAAGTCCAGTAGTGTGATGCCTCCCGCTTTATTCTTTTTGCTTGGAATTGACTTGGCTACGCAGGCTCTCTTTTGGTTCCATATGAAGTTTTAGGTGGTTTTTTTCCAGTTCTGTGAAGAAGGTCATTGGTAGCTTGATGGGGATAGCACTGAATGTGTAAATTACTTTGGGCAGTATGGCCATTTTCACGATATTGATTCTTCCTAACCATGAGCATGGACTGTTTCTCCATCTGTTTGTGTCCTCTCTTATTTCGTTGAGCAGTGGTTTGTAGTACTCCTTGAAGAGGTCCTTTACATCCTTTGTTAGTTGTATTCCTAGGTATTTTATTCTCTTCTTAGCAATTGTGAATGGCAGTTGGTTCTTGATTTGGCTCTCTTTAAGTCTGTTATTGGTGTATAGGAATGCTTGTGATTTTTGCACATTGATTTTGTATCCTGAGACTTTGCTGAAGTTGCTTATCAGTTTCAGGAGATTTTTGGGCTGAGACGATGGGGTCTTCTAGATATACAATCATGTTGTCTGCAAATACAGACAATTTGACTTCCTTCTTTCCTATTTGAATACACTTTATTTCTTTTTCTTGCCTGATGGCTCTGGCTAGAACTTCCAGTACTATATTGAATAGGAGTGGTGAGAGAGGGCATCCTTGTCTAGTGCCAGATTTCAAAGGGAATGCTTCCAGTTTTTGCCCATTCAGTATGATATTGGCTGTTGGTTTGTCATAAATAGCTTTTATTATTTTGAGATATGTTCCATCAATATCTAGTTTATTGAGGGTTTTTAGCATAAAGGGCTGTTGAATTTTGTCAAAGGCCTTCTCTGCATCAATTGAGATAATCATGTGGTTTTTGTCTTTGGTACCCTTCCCTTCTTGCCAGTGCCTCTTCTCCAGTTTCAGGGGACAACGTGGAGTGGGCAAGCCGGCGAGAGCACAGGGAAGGGCGGGTTGGGCTGCAGGTGGGAATGTGCGGTCCTTCTGCGCTCTCATCAGAGCTTCCTTCCCCTTTGCCAAGGTCCCTGTGCCGCCTTCAGCGCGCCTCCCTATGCACCTCTGCCTCCGCGGCAGCCAACCCCTCCCGCAGCCCCAGCGACCTCCTCCAGGGGAGCCACGGCCTCGGCTGTCCCGCCCCTGCCCGGCACGACCTCCTGATCCCCAGTTACCCAAGAAGCAAGTTGTAGGCTGGGCGCGGTGGCTCACGCCTGTAATCCCAGCACTTTGGGAGGCCGAGGCGGGTGGATCACGAGGTCAAGAGATCGAGACCATCCTGGTCAACATGGTGAAACCCCGTCTCTACTAAAAATACAAAAATCAGCTGGGCATGGTGGCACGTGCCTGTAGTCCCAGCTGCTCGGGAGGCTGAGGCAGGAGAATTGCTTGAACCCAGGAGGCGGAGGTTGCGGTGAGCCGAGGTCGTGCCATTGCACTCCAGCCTGGGTAACAAGAGCGAAACTCCGTCTCAAAAAAAAAAAAAAAAATAGGCTTGTGGAACTGAGTCATCAGTTATATGTGACACTTTAGCGTCGTACGACATCATCCAACTGCTACAAACTTAGATTATATGCTCTTGCTAAAAATTACGCTTGAGGGAAGCAAAGTGCTACATGCCTGTAGTCCCAGCACTTTGAGAGACCAAGGCAGGAGGATCACTTGAGCCCAGGAGTTCAAGGCCAGTCTGGGCAACGTGGCAAGACCCCATCTCTTAAACAAGTGAACAAAAAAATCTCATTGAAAAACTTGATATCAGGCTTTTCAGCAATTGGAGACCTGCATCAGCATGCTTAATACGGAGCAATTAACTATGGAATATACTAATGGCAAGTTTAGCATGCTTGTGACAAATTTGTAATGCTGTAGAAAAAAGAAATGTATGTCATATAGGGTGTGAAAAATTATAGAGAAATGAAAGGTAAGACATGAAAAATGTTTTTGATCTTGATTCCTTAGCATTTTGAAAAATCTTTCTTCATTGACCTCATAGCATGCTTTGAAGGTGAGCATTGTTTCCAGAGGAGGCTTACTGCTTACTTTGTCAGCTATGAGAATCTGTACATATTGATAATTTGCATCAATACCACTTTATAAATACGTTTTCTTTCTCTGAAAGATAGGAGCTTTACTTGTGATTATCAGGGAAAGCGTGGTATTAAATTTTGTAATAGCTTTTATTTAGATAGAGTTCACATGCCACCTGGGCACAGTGGCTTATGCCTGTAATCCCAGCACTTTGGGAGGCCAAGGCAGGTGGATCACTTGAGGTCAGAAGTTCAAGACCAGCCTGGCCAACAGGGTGAAAACCTGGCTGTAATAAAAATACAAAAATTAGCTGGGCATGGTGGCGGGCGCCTGTTAACCCAACCACTCCGGAGGCACGAGAATCGCTTGAGCCTGGGAGGCAGAGGTTGAAGTGAGCTGAGACCACACAACTGCACTCTAGTGAGACTCCATCCCTGGGCAACACAATGCACAATGAGATTCCATCTCATTTTGTTTTAAAAAAGATAATTCACATGTCATACAATTCACTCATTTAAAGTGTACAATTGGATAGTTTTTAGTATCTTCACAAAGTGGTGCAACCATCACCTCTATCTAAACCCAGAATGTTTTCAGCACCCCAAAAGAAACTGCATATCCATTAGCAGTTACTCCCCACTCTCCTCAACCTCTAGCAACCAATAATGTCTTTTCTGTTGTTATGAATTTTTCTATTCTGAACATCCCTAGTAGCTGGGACTACAGGCACGCACCACCACACCCAGGTAATTTTTGTGGTTTTTGTAGTGCGAGGGTTTCCCCATGTTGTCCAGGCTGGTCTCTATCTCCTGGACTGAAGCCATCTGCCTGCCTCACCCTACCCAAGTGCTGAGATTACAAGTGTGAGCTACTGCGCCCAGTGAGGTTTTCAGTTTTTGTTTTTTTAATGTCCTTGCCAATACTTGTTATTTCTCATCTTCTTTATCATAACCATCCTAGTGGTTATGAAGTGGTATCTCATTATGGTTTTGATGTAAGTCTCCCTAATGACTAATGATGTTGGGTATTTTTTCATGTTTCTTTTTTTTTTTTTTTTTTTTTTTTTGAGACGGAGTTTCGCTCTTGTTACCCGGGCTGGAGTGCAGTGGCGCGATCTCGGCTCACCGCAACCTCCGCCTCCTGGGTTCAAGCAATTCTCCTGCCTCAGCCTCCCGAGTAGCTGGGACTACAGGCACGTGCCACCATGCCCAGCTAATTTTTGTATTTTTTAGTAGAGACGGGGTTTCACCATGTTGACCAGGATGGTCTCGATCTCTTGACCTCGTGATCCACCCGCCTTGGCCTCCCCAAGTGCTGGGATTACAGGCGTGAGCCACCGCCCCCGGCCACATTTTTTCATGTTTCTATTGGCCATTTATATATCTTCTTGGAGAACTATTTATTCAGATCCTTCAGTCATTTTTAAATTGGGTTGTCTTTTTTCATTGAGTTGTATGAGTTATCTCTTTTCTTTCTTTTTTTTTTTTTTTCCAAGACAGGATCTTGCTCTGTTGCACGGACTGGAGTGCATGGCATGAACACAGCTCTCCAACTCCAGGGCTCAAGGGATCCTCCCACTTCAGCCTCCTGAGTAGCTGGGCCCATAGGCATATGTTAGCACACCCAGCTAAATTTTAAAAAATTTTGTAGAGACTAGGTAGTCCTATAATGTCAAAGCTGGTCTTCAACAAATGGGCTCAAGTGATCTTCCCACCTTGGCCTCCCAAAGTGCTAAGATTACAGGTGTGACCCACCACGCCTGGGCAGAGTTCTTTATATATTCTGGAAATACATCTCTTATTAGATTATTTGCAAATATTTTCTCCCACTCTCTGCATTATCTTTTCATATTTTTTAGATCTTTTCATATTTTTGACGGTATTATTCGCAGCATAAAAATTTTTAATTTTGATGAGGTCAAATTTATCTATTTTCTTGTTGTCACTTATGGTTTTTGTTTGTTTTACTATGTGCCAGACTATACATTACTTATGTTTTTGTGTCATGTCTAAGAGAGCTTTGTGTAATCTAAGATCATGAAGTTTTACACCTGTATTTCCTTCTAGAAATTTTCCAGTTTAAAAAAAAAGAAATTTTCTAGTTTAAACTCTTACTTTTTAGCTTATGATCCATTTTGGGTTAATTTTTGTGTGTAATGTAAGTGGTCCAAATTGATTTCTTTGTATATGGATATTCAGTTATCCCACCACCATTTGTTAAAAAGACTATTTTTCTCCAATTTAATTGTCTGCACCCTTGTCAAAAATGAAATGACCAAAATTTAAGGGTTTATTTCTGGAATTCAGTTCTATTCTAATGATTTATCTGTCTATTTTTTTTTTTTTTTTTTTGAGACGGAGTTTCGCTCTTGTTACCCAGGCTGGAGTGCAATGGCGCGATCTCGGCTCACCGCAACCTCAGCCTCCCGGGTTCAAGCAATTCTCCTGCCTCAGCCTCCCGAGTAGCTGGGACTACAGGCACGTGCCACCATGCCCAGCTAATTTTTGTGTTTTTAGTAGAGACGGGGTTTCACCATGTTGACCAGGATGGTCTCGATCTCTTGACCTCGTGATCCACCCGCCTCGGCCTCCCAAAGTGCTGGGATTACAGGCGTGAGCC
>PVKV010034270.1:0-17861 GCA_004027835.1 Alouatta palliata
TCTCTCCCCTACCCCCCCCCAACTGTCCCCTGTGTGTGATGCTCCTCTCCCTGAGTCCATGTGTTCTCGTTGTTCAACACCCACCTATGAGTGAGAACATACGGTGCTTGGTTTTCTGTTCTTGGGTCAGTTTGCTGAGAATAATGGTTTCCAGATTCATCCAAGTCCCTACAAAGGACACAAACTCATCGTTTTTTATGGCTGTGTAGTATTCCATGGTGTATATGTACCACATTTTCTTTGTCCAGTCTATCATTGATGGGCATTTGGGTTGATTCCAGGTCTTTGCTATTGTACACAGGGCTGCAATGAACATAGGTGTGCATGTGTCTTTATAGTAGAATGATTTATAGTTCTTTGGGTAAAGAATATACATAATATTGAGAGGAAAAATGACATTTGACAATAGACTGTGAATAGATAAGAAAGTTTAGCTCTTTGGTTCTGTAATATTGGGGTTCAGGGTGCCCTCAGCTCCCCTGAGAGGATGTTACTCCAGATTCTTGGTCTCCTGCCCTCTCAAGAATGAGAGAGGGGACCACGGTGCAGTGTGCAGTAAATGCTGGACTCAAAAGTGTTTGTAGAAAGTGAGTTATTTAAAGAGAGTGAGAAACAGGAGAAGGAGAAAGAAAAGCTAATGCTCACACTGAGTGAGAGAATCCAGAAAGATGGAATCCAGGAGAGGAAAGTAGCTTCTACATTGAGTGGAAGGAAATAGAGAGAGATGGAGTTTAGGAGGAAAAGATGGGCTTCCACAAGAGTGTGGAAGGGGGGGAAGTAGCTTCTACACTGAGTGGAAGGAAATAGAGAGAGATGGAGTTTAGGAGGAGAAGATGGGCTTCCACAAGAGTGTGGAAGGGGACTCCAGAGGGAAAATCCAGGAGAGAGAAAGATGGCTTCCACGAAGGAAGTGTTCATGGAAAGGGACCCAAACATGGAGCCCAAAGGAGTGTGGAAGAAGGGGACTTTTAGCTTGGGAGGAACTCCCACCTTCTCTAAGACCCAAGGCCAATGAAAGGAGTTCCTTAGAACTTCCGCTGGAGTGATTGACTCTTAGTTTCTTCTCGTGCCCGTGAAATTTAAACATAAATCCTTAAGTCTCCCGGATGAAGGGAGATGGGAGGGGGCATGGTGCTGGGAAATTCTTGCCCTTAAAACTGCACCCACTTGTGGACCCGGAAAGAGAACACATTCCTCAGTTCTAGACAATAAAATATTGCTCTAAATTCTATTTTAAAAATACGAGGTTTTAAAAACACACACAGTTTTGCTGTGAGTTTTTTAAATACATTGCCCTAAAACCATTTGGAGAAGGTTTATTATGTTTACTATAAAATGTTTATTTTGCCTCATTATTCTTATTTCTGTGATTTCTCTGTATAGACTCTGAAGACCAAAATGAACAATATTTCAATAAGCATTAGAAATAGCAAAAATGTGGAAGGATGAACAAAAACAGTCTTTGCTGTATTCTTTTGCATTGTCAGAAAATGGCTCAAAGAGACAACAGAAAGAGGCCAGAAGTACTAGTGGTCTTGGAATAAGGCAGACCAGGGTTCCAGTCTACCTCCATTATTTTCTAGCTAACAAGGAGGTGCTTCGCAAGTCATTAACACTGCACCTCAAATATTAAGTGCACAGTAAGTTTAGATATTAATAATTCTGATACAATATACAAAATGCCTTCATTTTTTGATAACTGTTCTCTATATTAGGGTAAGTCAGAAGCGTTTGCTTTTTATTGTTAGCACAACAAAATTGTATGTAATTATCATAGAAGCACGATTGAAACCACTTCAGACTCTCTCCTTTTCAAGAATTTCCTCTGGTCCCAACTACCCCAACAAATGTCCTGGCCAGTAAGACATTAGCTCAGCTCTGCACTTCCTGCCATTGGCAGTCTACTATTTGGAGCACACTTCTAGCACCATCTACTTCATTAACTCTCATAGAATTTCAACAAAAAAATATTCTCTTCTTCCTTGCTTATGTATTTTAATTCTTCTCTGCTCGGCAGTTTAACTTTGTAACTTAAAACATTCTAATTTGCTTTAGCCTTCAGTTTTCCTAATACCATTGTAAATATCCTATTAATTGTATCCCTCAGATCATTATATGTTTAATATAGGTATAAGAAATTTGCCTTACTTAATTTACATCAGTGACTTTTTTGTTTGTTTGAGACGTAGTTTCACTCTTGTTGCCTAGGCTGGAGTGCAATGGTGCGATCTTGGCTCACCGCAACCTCTGCCTGATGGGGTCAAGTGATTCTCCTGCTTCAGCCTCCTGAGTAGCTGGGATCACAGACACCCACACCACACCCAGCTGATTTTGTATTTTTAGTAGAGATGGGGTTTCTCCATGTTGGTCAGGCTGGTCTCAAACTCCCAGCCTCAAGTGATCTGCCCTCCTTGGCCTCCCAAAGTGCCGGGATTACAGCCATAAGCCACCACACCTGGCCTACATAAATTACTTTTTAACAAATTTTACTCCATAATGTAACTCAGCTTAATCAACCCTTTTAGAATATCTAAAAATATCTGCAAAATATGCAAGACAACATTAAGACATTTGTCCTAGAGAATGTAACAAAGAAGTTGGAGATGTGAAACTAAGATAAAGTGTAAAAAGAATTAGTTTCGAAATTAGATTTGGAAGGAAAACTAATAAGCTAGCTAATAACTTACCTGACAACCATTTATAAGATTCTGCTCTGTTCAAGTCACTGAATTGAAAAAAAAGGATTGAAGTCTCCAATAATTTTATAATCTAATATATATGAATGCAATATGATTTATAAGGTACAATAATTTCCAAGAAGAATAAAAGAAAGTCTCATACCTCCTAATTTCAAAACTTATGACGAAACTACAGGAATAAAATCTGGGTTAATGGTATAATGACAGATACACAGACCAATGGTATTGAATGGAGAACTCAGAAATAAACTCGTGTATGTGATCAAATGATTTTCAACAAGCTTGTTAAGACTGTTCAATGGGAAAATGACAATCTTTTCAACAAACTGAGGGGAAAAGCAGATAGCTTCATTTGAAAAAAACAAAGTTGGACCTTTGCCTTATACTGTATGTAAAAATTCAAGTGGATCAAATATCTAAATATGAACCAAAACTGTAAAAATGTTAGGAGAAAACATAAGGGAAAAACTTTATGACATTAGATTTGAAAGTGACATCTTTGATGTGAAACCAGAAGCACAGGCAAGAAGGAAATAAAAAAAAAATTGAACATTAGACATTTGATATAATTCAGATATTTGTTCCCACCCAAATCTCATGTTGAATTGTAATGCCCAATGCTGGAAGTCAGGGCCAGTGTGAGATGTTTGAATCATGGTAGTGAATCTCTCACGGTTTGGTACTGTCTTCTTCGGGATAGTAAGGTTTCAAAAGATTTGGTCATTTCAAAGCATGACACTGCCCTACCCCAGTCTCTCCTGCTTGTTTCTACTGTTGCCATGTGATATACCTCCTCCCCCTTCCCTGTCTGCAATGATTGTAAGCTTCCTGAGGTCTCCCTAGAAGCCAAGCAGATGCCAGCACCATGCCACCCATACACCCTGCAGAATCATGAGCCACCTAAACCTCATTCCTTTATAGATTACCCAGTCTTAGGTATTCCTTTTTTCTTTCTTTCTTTTGAAACTGGGTCTCGTTTTGCCACCCTAGTGATCAAATGATCAAGTGATCCTTCTCCCTGAGCCCCTCAAATAGCTGGGACTATAGGTGCATGCCACCACACTTGGCTAACTTTTGTATATTTTGTAGAGACAGCATCTTGTCATGCTGTCCAAGCTAGTCTTAAACTCCTGGGCTCAAGTGATCCACCCACTTCGGCCTCCCAAAGTGCTGAGATTGCAGGCGTGAGTCTCTGTGCCCAGCCTCAGGTTTTGGTTGTTGTTATTGTTTTGCTTGTTTTGTTTATTCATTTTTATTGAGACAAGAGTTCTTGCTCTATTATTAAGGCTGGAACGGTGCAGTGGCGCAACCTGAGCTCACTGCAACCTCTGCCTTCTGGGTTTAAGCAGTTCTCATACCACAGCCTCCCAAGTAGCAATGCAAGAACGACCTAATGCATCTCTGCAGACAAGATGTGCAAATGATCAATAAATATACAAAAACCACTCAACATCAGTAAGCATTAGAGAAAGACAGTTAATAACATAATGGTATAATCTCACACATTTAGACAGCAATTATCAAAAAATAAGAGATAAGTATTGCTGAAGATGTAAAGGAAACCCTTGTACAATGTTAACAAGAATGTAAATTTGTACAGCAATTATCAAAAAATAAGAGATAAGTATTGCTGAAGATGTAAAGGAAACCCTTGTACAATGTTAACAAGAATGTAAATTTGTACAGCCTATGAAAAAACAGTATGGAGGTGTCTGAAAAAATTAAAAATAGAGCTACCATGTGATCCAGCAATCCAGCTACTGGTTATATATACAAAGACAATAAAGTCAGTGTATCAAAAATATATCTACACTTTCACATTTACTACACCATTGTTCACAATAGTCAACATATATAATTAACCTAAGTGTCCATCAGTTGATAAATGGATAAGAAAATGTGGTATACATACACAATGTAGTACTATTCAGCCTTGAAAAATCATGAAATCCTATCGTTTGTAACAATATGGATGAAACTGGAGGACATTATGCTAAGTGAAATAAGCCAGACACAGGAAGACAAATACTGCATGATCTCATTTCTGTGAGGAATCTTATTTTTTTAAAGTATGTCATGTAGTGATTTTTTTAAATTATGCTTTAAGTTTTGGGGTACATGTGCAGATCGTGCAGGTTTGTTGCATAGGGATACACATGCCATGGTGGTTTGCTGCATCCATCCCCCTGTCATCTACATTAGGTATTTCTCCTAATGTTATCCCTTCCCAATCCCGGCATTCCCTGCTATCCCTCCCTTAGCCCACCCCACCCCCTGGCAGGCCCTGGTGTGTGATGCTCCCCTCCCAGTGTCCATGTGTTCTCATTGTTTAACATCCACTTATGAGTGAGAACATGCGGTGTTTGGTTTTCTGTTCTTGTGTCAGTTTGCTCAGAATGATGGTTTCCTACTCCATCCATGTCCCTGCAAAGGACATGAACTCATCCATTTTTACAGCTGCATAGTATTCCATGGTATATATGTGCTACATTTTCTTTGTCCAGTTTATCATTGATGGGCATTTGAGTTGGTTCCAAGTCTTTGCTATTGTGAACAGTGCTGCAATAAACATACATGTACATGTCTTTATAATTGAATGTTTTATAATCCTTTGGGTATATATCCAATAATGGGATTGCTGAGTCAAATGATATTTCTGTTTCTAGATCCTTGAGAAATCACCACACTGTCTTCCACAATGGTTGAACTAATTTACACTCCCATCAACCATGTAAAAGTGTTCCTATTTCTCCACATTCTCTCTAGCATCTGTTGTCTCCTGATTTTTTGATGATCGCCATTCTAACTGGCGTGAGATAGTATCTCAATGTGGTTTTGATTTGCATTTCTGTAATCATCAGTGATAAGCTTTTTTTCATATGTTTGTTGGCTGCATAAATATCTTCTTTTGAAAAGTGTCCATTCATATCCTTCACTTACTTTTTGATGGTGGTGTTTTTTTTCTTGTAGATTTGTTTAAGTTCTTTGTAGATTCTAGTTATTAACCCTTTGTCAGATGGATAAATTGCAAAATTTTTTTCCCATTCTGTTGGTTGCTAGTTCACTCTAATGATAGTTTTTTTTGTTTGTTTGTTTGATTTTTATTCTGCTGTGCAGAAGCTCTTAAGTTTAATTAGATCCTGTTTGTCTATTTTGGCTTTTGTTGCCATTGCTTTTGCTGTTTGAGTCATGAAGTCCTTGCCTACGCCTATGTCCTGAATGGTAATGCCTTGGTTTTCTTCTAGGGATTTTATGGTGTTAGGACTTATGCTTAAATCTTTAATCTATCTGGAGTTAATTTTTCTATAAGGTGTAAAGAAGGGGTCCAGTTTGGCTAGCCAGTTTTCTTAACACCATTTATTAAATATGGAATCATTTCCCCATTGCTTGTTTTTGTCACAGATCAGATAGTTGTAGATGTGTGGCATTACTTGTGAGGCCTCTGTTCTGTTTTATTGGTCTGTTTTGGTACCAGTACCATGCTGTTTTGATTACTGTGGCCTTAGAGTTTGAAGTCAGGTAGTTGATGTCTCCAGCTTTTTTTTTTTTTTTTGGGCACGGGGGCCTAGTATTGTCTTGTCCATGCAGGCTCTCTTTAGGTTCCATATGAAGTTTAAGGTGGTTTTTCCCAGTCCTGTGAAGAAAGTCAATGGTAGCTCAATGGGGATGGCATTGAATGTATAAATTACTTTGGGCAGTATGGCCATTTTCGTGATATTGATTCTTCCCATTCATGAGCATGGAATGTTTTTCCATCTGTTTGTGTCCTCTCTTATTTCCTTAAGGAGTGGTTTGCAGTTCTCCTTGAAGAGGTCCTTCACATCCCTTGTAAGTTATATTCCTAGGTATTTTATTCTCTTTGTAACAAACATGAATAGGTGTTCACTCATGATTTGGCACTCTGTTTGTTATTGGTGTATGGGAATGCTTGTGATTTTTTGCATATTGATTTTGTATCCTGAGACTTAGCTGAAGCTGTTTATCAGCTTAAGGAGATTTTGGGCTGAGATGATCAGGTCTTCTAAACATGCAATCATATCATCTGCAAATAGAATTTGATTTCTTCTTTTCCTAACTGAATATCCTTTATTTCTTCTTCTTGCCTGATTGCCCTGGCCAGAACTTCTAATACTATATTGAATAGGAGTAGTGAGAGAGGGCATCCTTGTCTTGTGCCAGTTTTCAAAGGGAATACTTTCTTCCAGTTTTTGCCCATTCAGTATGATACTGGCTGTAGGTTTGTCATAGTCTTAAAAAGTCCAACTCATGGAAGCAGAGAAGAGAATGAAGGTTACCTGGGGCTGAAGGTGGAAGAGAATTGGAGAAATATTGGTCAAAGAATATAAAATTTCAGTAAAATAGGAGGAATAAGTTCAAGAAATATATTGTATTACATGTTGAGCATAGATAATAATGATGATTATATGCCAGAAAATTACTAAATGAATAGACTTTAAGTGAAAAAAAATGTGTAAAAGGTAATGTATGTGTTAACTAACTCAGTTTAGCCATTCCACAAAGTATAGGTATATCAAAAAGTTGTATACTATAAACATACAATTTTTGTCATTAAATTTACTTAACAGTAATACAAAAATGACTGAATTTGACAAGGTTCAAGTGCAGAAAGCAGACATCCATTTCCTATACTGAGGATTTCTTCAATGAGACACAGTCCTGTTTTGTGTTGGCTTTCAATTTGTAACAACAAAATATTACCAAACATCCTAAAGGGTAGGCAAAAACAGTCAATCCAAAATTTCAGACTCAAAAAAAACTGTAATACGTATTCTGACATTAATAAACCTTGAAGTTATCTAAGTATAATGAGCCAGAAGTAAAAGGACAAATATCGTATGACTTTATTTAAATGAGATTTACAGTTTCAGCTTGAGAAGATGAAAACGTTCTGGAGATGAATTGTGATAATGGTTGCCAACAATGGGAATGTATTTAATGCCACTGAGCAGTAAATATAAAAACAATTAAAATGGAGAATTCTATGTTATGTACTTTTTTGCCACAATGAAAACACTTTACAATTCATAGTATAGACATGATTGAAAAATATGCATATAGGTTGCATATAGAATACACTACTTGCAATCCAAGTAATCAGAAAAATACAAATTAAAATAACCATGAGACTTATTCATCCATGAAATTGGGATACACACACACACACACACACACACACACACACACACACACACACAGATTGATGACATTAAGTATTAGCATATTGGATATAAATTCTCCTTTTGCTAAAGAGAGTGCTGCCTTTCAACGAGTAGTATGTGTTAACTCTTAATATTAAAATGTTGATGGCCCAACAGTGCACTTCTTGGTAACTAGCCTAGAAAATATTTGGACATGTACATGAAGAGTCAAGAACAAAGACTTTTATGATAGCTTTGTTTTGCAGTGGAATTTTAATATGCTGGTGTTCATCACCATTTTAATGAATATTAAATGGAGTATTATATTACAGAATACTTACATTGTAGTAAAAAGCCACACACACGTACAAATATATGTTTAGAAAAAGGATATATTTTTTAGATATATGGTTAAATGATGAAAGTTTCTGAAAAATGCATAGATTAAAATATATATCCACATCCAAAATACACATGAAAAAAATATGTATTTCTCTTTATAAGTTTATAAGTTTGCATATGCAAAATCAACACTATATGAACACTTTTGAAAATCACAATAAGGAATTATTTTCACTTCAAGTTTTAGAAAGTAGAATATTTTAAAATATAAGATAAATACTGAAATTTTCTTTCTAGAAAATTTTTAAGACTTAATTTTTGGAGGTAAGGCAATTTGAATACGTAAACTCTTGACAATGTAGCTAAAGTAATAATAGCTTTTAAAATACTAATTGATTACATGCATATGCACTTGGGAACAGTATACATTAAAAATAACATCACATATAACATGCATTGGAAAATGCTAGATTATTTTATTCTCTCATTTCAAATAATAGTTCAAAACCTTACCTATGGTTTTGTTACAGTTTTTATCGTCACAAAAATTATGTTTTCTGCCTCCTGTGTACTTTCTTGAGCCCCTCATTTTCACTGCTATTCAAGTTGTTTAATATATGTATCCTTTAAAATCTACACATACTACCCTAGTTTTTTAATGAGACATAAATATTCATTTGCAAAATATATGAACTGGTGTTAGTTGTTTTTTTGCTCACTTGTTTTTGCCCTGGAGGTTAAGTTTCATGATCCTTAAATGGTTAAGTATAGCCAGTTAATGTGTTACACATAAACTGATACAGATATCTCTTAAAAGAGTTGACAATAGCATTAGCCTTGCTGTTGTGAAAAAAAAAATGTGAATTTTTGTGAAATTTTGAAACTTCCCTGGAAAACGTGACCAAATCTGCATTAAATACATTTTTTAAACCAACTTTATTTGGAGATATCTAAATGTAGCAAAGATTTTCATTTGTTGACATTGCTTTAGACTAATGTGCCTTCTGTACATCATGTTTGGTTCAAAATACAATAATTGAGATTATACCCCATAATATACAGCATTTTGAATGGACTTATATAATGACTTGAATTATTCAAGTGTAGTTTTGGGGAAAACACTGCATTGCATCCTGAAATGCTTAGTAACTCCTATGTGTCTTACCACTAAGTTCCTCCATAAGAAACATAGAGACAAGGTAAGTCCAGAGCCAAGGTAATTTTGGTCTTGAAGATGAAAATACTTAGTAGAAATATATTTACATTACCCTCTGTCTGTAGTAATTTAACTTCCTGCTATTACATCAGCTATGAAACGTCTCTCTATGATAAGTGCTTGTCAGAAGCTCATGAACATGCAGCTGAACTACTAGTTCATATTTGAGTTACCCTTAAACCCATGGCGTGGTCTCTATCCCTCCAAGAGATAAAAAGAATTACAAATAACAGCCTCACATTACTGGCCCTTTCTTGATATGTTATGGCGAAAACACCTCTGCTGCTGGGGTTCCTACAGCATCTCGTTTTCTCTTTACAGCAACTGTTCATTTTTCAGTAATTACCATGAAAAGTTTAAAATCCATCTGAAATTAATTTTGTTATTTGATGGTGAGGTATAGATGTAATTTCTCTGACAAATGTGTTCTGCAACATTAGTGGCATTTAATCTTTTGTGCATATGTGTTTATTTCTATATTTTAAATTTTCTATTACAGATAATATTTATGCAAATCCTTCAGAGTTTAAATTATTGGATGATGAAGTTAGTTCCTTTTCAATAGTCTTCTGCCTCAAAAGAGTATTTGCTAACCTTACCTTGTTAGTATCCAAGGGACATATTTAAATCTATTTGTTACATTGCTAGAACATACCTTTCGGAATTTTAGTAGGAGCATGTTAACTGTGTACATAAATTTAAGAAACATATTTTGTTTGGCATACATTGCAAGCCTTGGGACCACTGAGTTAAACTTCGGTGACTTTTTAAAAATGTTTTTCATTTCTATATGATTTGAAATTTTATAAGAATTTTCATCTGAGCCATTAAAGGAACAAGCTGTCTGTATAAGGATGAGACCTCTGTCAACCAGAAAAAGAAGGAAAATCCAAATATGTGCACACTTTTAACTTATAGTTCAAATATTTTTATGTTAGTCATTAAGAAAACTACTTTTAATATGTAAGTAAACAGCATTCACAAGTGAAAACACATGTAAGTTCCCTTGAGTGCTATGCTATTTTAACTGCTAAACTGTACCTAAGTGATAGCTTTCAATGGAAATTACAACCAAAATAAAACAACAAGGTTAGCATCGTGTGGAGGATATTAGTGGTTGAGAGCATGTCAGAACTTAAGTTTGTTTTTGAATCTATATTAGTTCCAGAGTAAATTTAAGATTAAGCAAATGTTTTGGGGATTGATATTCATTTCAGGTGAAGAAAGCCTTGGATGGGGACTGAGATGATGGAGCTATTTTCCTAGGTTTCCTTCTTGACAATGCCAGGTTATTTCTATCCTCATCTTGACCACACAGAAAAAACAGAGATGATGATTACAACTGTGACCAATCTCCATTTGAGGGCTTGGCAAATTAACCCAAATTTGAACTCTATCAGTAGAAGTAATGGTGGTAAAATTGCTTATTCTGTCATATTTATACTCTCATATTAGCACAGGTTTTACTATTTTTTTTTAATCTGTGAGATCTAGCGAGCTTAATAAAGTTATCAGGTCTTAGGAAAATATCCCATGTAGCTACAAACTGCATGAAGCCATAGGTATAAGTACAATTATTCTGATCTTCTGGGAAGCACGTTGATGAAGCTAAGAAAAGGTCTTTTGAAAGACCCAGCGGACTGCTGCCAGGCAGTAGTTATATTGTCCATAGCATAAGGCACAGTTAAAAAAAAAAAAAAAAAAATTCTTCCCAGGACATCTCTACTCTCTTCAATTTAAAAATGGCTTTCAAGTTTCCTGTTCAATGTGATGATCTGGAAGCCTAGAATGAAGGAGAAAGGGAAAGAAGAGTTAGACTATAAAGTTGGTAATACATTAGTTAATTCTTCTATGGAACATTTTGAAGCACAGGCTATTAAATCACCTCTTTCTGTTCAGTTAGCTTTTGAGCCTGATAAGCATCAAAGCCCAGATGGAAAATTGACATCCAAAGAGACTGACATATAAGCACACAGTTTAAAAATTCAGCAAAAGAAGTAGTGTTGTACCTAAGATCTTTCTCATAGTTATTCTGGGACTCTAGCTAGTCTCTATCATGTTGTAATAAAACTGAAAATAATGAAAAAAAAAAAAAAAGGAAAATCGGGATGGAATCAGGTTTCATGAAGTGACTGAAGTGGCCTTTTGAAGATTTTAAAACAACTGCAGAAAATATTCTTTTTCTCTGTCTATGGCAGTAGCAGATTAGAGGCTCATTTCCATACCATCATTCTCAGACTGTCCATGATGACCGCACCCTCATGCTCTATATTAAAAAATATTGATATTTTCAATTTTCAAATGGGATCCATTGCCAGTGGGGGAGGATTTGGGAGAAGCCCTGCCTTGATGAGGGAAAAAGTGTTGAACCAATAGCTCATGACTGGTTATTAGTTGAACTACCAACCTGCCAGTTGATGCAGCTTTCAAAAGTGCTTAACTTAGTAGTGGAGAACAGTTTACCCCCTGGTGAAATCAGGATCACTAATTATTACATACTTCATGAACTCTATTCATTTCTAAAACATCCACTTGTCTGTCTTTCCTGTCATGTTCTGAATTAATTTGATGTGGGATACAATTCTTACCTTTCATATTACATTATTTGTATGCTGAAAAGCGAAAAGCAAAATACTGAGGATTGCGGAATGGACTCTGTTTTTCTCAACTGTCTCATCTGCCTCTTCGAAGTTATTTATTATAACATCTTCTTAGACAATAATTTTCAACTTTTTCCTTTAAAGATATTTAGACCTAAATCCACAAGTAAAATATTAAACTCTTGTTATGTCTTTCTTCCTAATTCTTTGGAAAAAAGTGAGGTGATTTCTGTAAACAAATGAATTCTCCTCCTTAAGTACTTTATTGATAGCCTGGAATGAATGTAACAAAAGATAAGGGTGTCAGAATAATTACAAATATATTTATTAAATGATTTTGAGGTTTTGTTTCATCTTTATTATTTTCTTTTTTAGAAAAGAACAATTCAAAATGTATAATCTAGAAAATAACATCACATGCAGTCTTACCATTGAAAAATAATGTGTTCATAATTAGGTTGCATACAGAATTTTCTGATTTTTTTTGATGTAATATAATCTCATTGTGCTTGTAAAAGTAGTTGTTCTACCTTGAAAATATTTGGTTCAAATTATGAAACAATTGTTTCCCTTTTATTTGTAAGTAAACAGAGTTTAATGTTGGTTTAATTTTTGCCAATAGTAAGATGAGCTTTCTCTAATGGTGATATTGGCTGGCTTAACTGTCCATTTGAAAAAATAATTCAGCCATTATATTTGACTAAAATATACTTATTAAAAGCATTTTTCTAAAGCTGAGGTTTTTTTAAAGTAGTAACATGAAGAATATTAATGATTATTATTTTATATTCTGTAGTAATTTCAAGGGTCTGATCTGTTACCAGCCATCTTAGTCACCACTCACATATAAAGCAGGCATTATTTTTAATTTTTCTAAAATTGGGAAAATTGATACACAAAGAAAATAAGTGATTGCCCAAAGCTTTAAAACCTATAAATCCCCAAAGTTAAACCAGATTTCCCTTGAAAGTTAAGCCTGAGACTATGTATATACTAAGATATATATTTGAGATATTTGAAGTAACCAAATATAAAAATGCATTTCCTTAAGAGAATGTAAGGTCAATATGTAGAAAAATAGGGATATTATGGAAATTCAACAGAGTTAAAGCAATGTGAATATGGAGAAACAGTGGAACGACTCATGGTTTTGAGTTGGGAGTGAATGTAATTGAAATGTCAAATGAAATGATAACTTTAGTAAGAATTATTTAAGTTTAATCATAGGGTGAAAAAGATTGAGTGAAAATGCTTGATAAGAAATTATTTGAATTTTGTCCTTCACTGTATTTACTTATGTCCCTGTTCTATATCTATTTACCAGTCTAACATCAAATCTTTCTAAAAATTCATTCCTTCCTTTCAATTATATGTCTTGTGACTGTATCACTTTCTAAAATATACAACTTGCTCATTCAGTTACATAAAGTTTGTTCAATATTTTCCCTAGACCTGAGATGCCCTCTTTCTCCTTCAATGACTAAATCAAATAAATATTTTCAGTGCTCTGAATGCAAAAAATTTTCTTCTGTGTAGCTTTTTAGTCAATGTCATCCCCAAATAACCCCCACCTTCTATGAATTGCCACAGAATAATAACATCTATTACCTAAACCCCCACCTTCTATGAATTGCCATAAAATAATAACAGCTATTTCCTTATGTGCCAAGATCCTTTCAAAGCAGTTTTGCTTGCATTATCTCCTTTAATACTTGGTGAAAACCCTATTAGATAGATAATGGTTTGATCCTCATTTTAAAGATGAGTAAACTGAGGCCAGTGATTTAAAATAAATTTCTGAAGCTCGTGCACCAAGTAAATGGCAGAGCCCACATCACTCAGCCCATAAATGCTTTTTAAAATTCTTGCCCTTTGTTATGCTCAAAGACACTTAATGAACATTTCTTTCTTCCCAAAGAAGTATAAATTACTGGAGGCGAAAAACATAGCTTGAATATCTTTATGTTTGTCATAATACTTAACAGAGCTGTGGGATGTAGTAAGAGCTTAGTAAAACTTCAAGGAAAATGGTAAGTTTTCAATATTAAGAACTCTGTTAAGGCTTATTGAGAAGTGAGAAAGAAAAATGAAATTACAAGCCCATAGTGATGTGAAACATTCAAATCTAATTTAACTATGATCTTTATGTGAAGGAGAAAAAAAATGCATGTGACAGCTGTGATATTCATAAAACCTTTGTTTAAAAAATTCATTTCTTATGTCTTAATTTCTGTTTACACTGAATCTTTTTGTTTGTTTTCATGATTTTTTTAAATTCCAAAAAAGCTATTTTCACCCAAGTTTGTTTCATTGATATGATTTTAGTAGCTCCTATCTGAAACTATCGTCAGGAAACACGCTTTTTCTCTTTGGCTATTTCAAAAAAGAAAAATACTTAATATCAGTATGAATAACACATGTGCTCATTACAGCATAATGTCGTTGCAGTCTGTGCTTGATACAGTTACAAATAAGTCTTTGAAAGCTTTTTTCTGTATTTTAAATAAAGGCTATAGAAAGCCACAAGAAGGATCTAGTCTTGTTAATATCACAAGCTGTTTCCCCACCTGCACTCAGAGCAGCTTTAGTACAGCAGCTGTCTGGGTTCGTGTTGGCACATCACTGTCTGCACAGGAACCCCATGGTTTACACAGAAAATGAATAGGCCACAGTTCCAATGGGGGTCTTCAATAATCCTTCCTCTAATGCTACCATGTGTGAGCATTGGGCTTTGAAGGGGTGTGAGGTGTGAAGTTTCAGGAGGATTATTTAAAACCACTCAATTTCGAAGATAGAAAAGAGCATTACAAAAACCAGAGAGTGCCTTTGCATTCCTCCTGCATGTTGATAAAATACAGCTTATATTGATATTAGAGCTTCATGTCCAGCATGTAATAGCAAGCAAAGGGATTGGTATAATTATGTGATTCACTCCATTCGGCCCTCTTTAACGTGGACAAACAAACCTAGCATAGATGTTTCATTGATTTTATTTACCAAATATTAGCTCTGAAAATATTAACCTAATGAGAAAAAATATCTATCCTGTAGTATCTATGGATATTAAATCCAGGGAGGAATAAATTTATACTTTGGACTTGCCTATGTGTAATGTGTGGCCCTTGGAGATTTAAAACAAAGCATTTTTTTCTTCTTTTTTTTTCCTCCTATGTAGACTTATAAAACTATCATCTATGGCAGTTAATCAGTTATGGGTTTTTAGGCCATGTGAATAAATTTCTTGTTCAAACAGAGGACTTTATTCCAATAACTCTTACTTCTCTTAAGGCACTTTAAAGAACCCAAAGCCCATTTAGTGATTATTCTGAGCAGTTTTTGGAGAACATACTATAATGGAGGTGGGGTGATTTAGTCACTTGGAGACATACTGTGTGCAACTGCAGAATCAAAATACTAGGGCCTCATCAACCACCTGCTGCCCCAATCTGGACTTATGTTCAAAGGATCTTTAAGCATTGGGAATGCCCAGCATTGAGAAACTATCTCCAGTGTCATAGGAAAAAGCAAGTAAAGAGACTGTATATTCAATCTAACATGCATTTGCTCTATAGATCAGGCACTGTGCTAGGTACTTCAGAACTGAAGCTGAATGATATATGTCTTAGACCAAAAGGTTCTCATTCAAGTACGGATGATAGACATCTAGACAGATAAGCACACTTGGAGACAGAGATACAGAGGCATCTTAGAGGAGCCCAGTGATTAATTTTCTCAGGAGTTAAAAGTGGAGAGGCCTATGAGAAGGTAACATCTCAATATAGGGCTTAGATGAGCAATGGGAAGTTTTCTAGGTGGCTGAAAGGGCACACTAAACAATACATGCAAGATCTCATTGTAGGCTGAACGGGGCTTGTTATTGCTGGACCTCAAAATAAATTGGGAAACGACAGAAACCCTCAGAAGATGAGTCTGCAAAATAGACCAAGGCCAGATCATAAAGAATATTTTATCTGTCCTTATTCAGCCTAAAGAATTGCTGATGTGGAATAAGCCAAATGTTGGAATGCTTATAGGCCTGAGGAAGGGCAATCAGTTAGAAAAATTTTGCTAGTGGAAAGTGAGATGATAAGGGAAATGGCAGGAAGGCAGGAAGTATGTAATGGGAGGGGAGAAAGAGGAGACATTCAGGAGGTGGATTTGTCAGGGTTTATTGAAGTAATGGAGTAAGTGAAAAGTGGGTACCATTCTGGTCTCTCTCTTTGCGGGGGAGGCGGAGTCTCACTCTGTTGCTGAGGCTGGAGTGCAGTGGCACAATCTTAGCTCACTACAACCTATGCCTCCCATGTTCAAGCAGTTCTCCTGCCTCAGCCTCTTGAGTAGTTGGGACCACAGCTGCACAATGCCCCGCCCAGCTAATTATTTGTATTTTAATAGAGACAGGGTTTCACTTTGTTGTCCAGGATGGTCTTGAACTCTTGAACTCAGACAATCTGCCCACCTTGGCTTTCCAGGGTGCTAGGATTACAGGAGTGAGCCACCATATCTGGCCCCTTTCAGGTCTCTGAACTGGTAAATGTTTTCAAAGTCCTTTTTTAAGATTCACAGAATATTACCCCTCTTAAGTTATGACAAACAATGGTGACTTATCTGTCCACTACTCTGAATATTTCTAACCCCTAAAACTTTCTGATTTTACGCTACAGGATGTACAATCTACAGCCTATAGGGCGGAACAGCCAATGACTGGTTCCAATAGAGCTTGACAGATATTTTGTGCCTGTCATTGCTTTATGACACATTTTTAAGCCACAGACCAAAGATGATTGTAGCTACCACTGTCCTCCTTACGGTTAAAACAGCTCACACAGTATTTTGCCCTAATATTGTCAAGAAGCACAATTCCTTTCCCAGAAAACTGCTCTAATTGGATTCGGTGGACCTTGACTGGCTTGTCACTGCTATGTTCAAGGTGAAGGTGAAATCTTTGAGGAGGTTGTTCCTGAAAATAAGAGCTGAATATCTCTGATGAAGGTATTTTAAAAGTATATCTTTATGCAATCATTTTCATATTACTTTTCCTTTTTTTTAATATATATATATACTTTTTATTGCATTTTAGGTTTGGGGGTACATGTGAAGAACGTGCAAGATTGTTACATAGGTACACACATGGCAGTGTGATTTGCTGCCTTCCTCCTCATCACCTATATCTGTTATTTCTCCCCATGCTATCCCTCCCCAACTCCCCACCCCCTGCTGTCCCTCCCCTTTTTCCCCCGACAGACCCCAGTGTGAGATGCTCCCCTCCCTGTGTCCATGTGTTCTCATTGTTCAACACCCGCCTATGAGTGGGAATATGCGGTGTTTGGTTTTCTGTTCCTGTGTCAGTTTGCTGAGAATGATGGCTTCCAGGTTCATCCATGTCCCTACAAAGGATGCGAACTCATCGTTTTTGATGGCTGCATAATATTCCATGGTGTATATGTGCCACATTTTCCCTGTCCAGTCCATCATCGATGGGCATTTGGATTGGTTCCAGGTCTTTGCTATTGTAAACAGTGCTGCAATGAACATTCGTGTGCATGTGTCCTTATAGCAGAATGATTTACAATCCTTTGGATATATACCCAGTAATGGGATTGCTGGGTCAAGTGGAATTTCTGTTTCTAGGTCTTTGAGGAATCACCACACTGTCTTCCACAATGGTTGAACTAATTTACACTCCCACCAACAGTGTAAGAGTGTTCCTATTTCTCCACATCCCCTCCAGCATCTGTTGTCTCCAGATTTTTTAATGATCGCCATTCTAACTGGCGTGAGGTGGTATCTCAATGTAGTTTTGATTGGCATTTCTCTAATGACCAGTGATGATGAGCATTTTTTC
>PVKV010034271.1:0-17860 GCA_004027835.1 Alouatta palliata
TTCCCCTTCCCCTTCTCCTTCTCCTTCTCCTTCTTCTTCTTTCTTCTCCTTCTCCTTCTCCTTCTTCTTCTTGTTCTTCTTCCTCTTTTGGGACTGGGACTTGCTTTGTCATCCAGGCTGGGAATGCAGTGTCACAATCACAGCCTCAACCTGCCCAGGCTCAAGTGATCCTCCCACCTCAGCCTCCCAAGTAGCTTGGACCACAGGAGGGCACCACCACACGCAGGTGATTTTGTTTGTTTATTTATTTATTTAGAGATGGGGGTCTCACTGTGTTGCCCAGTCTGATCTCAAACTCCTGGACTTAAAGGATCTTCCTGCCTCTGCCTCCCAAAGCACTACGATTACAGGCATGAGCCACCATTCCTGGTCAGCTTCTGTGTTCTTGAAATTCATCACCTATCCCCTTCTTGTGGTCCTTTTCAGATCACATAGGCCTCCTTCTGCCGCAAAGCCTTATTCCCAGAAATTTCCTAATAAGACTTTTCCAACTCTTGTGTGCATGCCACCCCCACACTGTTATGTCTCCCCAGAGAAGGTCAAAAGTTAGGCATATAGATGGGTCCCAGGGCTGAAGGGCTGCAGTGAACATCCTGGTACAGCGGGGTCTGAAGGTCCCTGACATGCAGAGCTATTTTATTTTTATGTTGGAAGAGTCTCATCAGGAAGGAATTGGAAGAGTTTTTTCTCTCCCAGTCCTCAGGGGCCTCATCTCTCCCCAAGTCATAACGTAGGATGACAAGTTCCATCAAATCAGTTAGTCCTTGCTTCTGGGAGGACCTTCCAAGAGAACTGTCCCAGGTAAAATATTGCCAAGGAATATGGTTAAGATACAGGATCCTTAGACCAGAAGGTAGGCAGAACACCTCATCCCAGCGGCAGAGAGTCCCCTGTGCAGTTTAGAGTGATTTATCTCATCACAAATTTCTTTCCTTTTTCTTTCCCTTCTCCAAGCACTTGGATTCAAAGCTACTGAAAGAAGGCTGGGCATGGTGGCTCCTGCTTATAATCTCTGGACTTCGGGAGGCCAAGGCATGAGGATTGCTTGAGCCCAGGAGTTGGAGGCTGCTGTGAGCTATGATCACACCACTGCACTCCAGGCTTGGCCACAGAGTGAATCACTGTCTCAAAAAAAAAAAAAAAAATAGATGTACCAAGTGAGAATGGGGCACAGCACAGGACAGGGAAGGAAACCACATCCCCTCCTTGTAAGGCATAACTCGACGTGTGATGAGTGGTAAGCCATGTGTAGCCATCTGGGCCTCAGTCTGCCCATCCGCCAAAGGGGACTATTTCTACCCATTCCACACTTCTCAATCGCAATCAGTCAAAACACAAAAGGCAGTGCAGAAATCACTCAAAAAATACAAAAGGCAGTGCAGAAATGAAGATTTGGTTCCCTTCCCAGTCTTACTCATTTAGCCTTGCAACAAATGTTCAATAGAGCCTCACCTAGGGGTGGAGCCCCAGGGAACGTTCCCTGAGCTTGCCTTGCCTTTGCCAACCTCATCCAAACAATTTTTCTTGCTTCCATGAGAGAAAAATCCAACGCTTCATTTAGCAAATTAACCTTAGATGTTAGAAATGATTTCTTCATAGCTACAGGGAGGTTATCTGGGTTAAGTCAAAGTACTGTTCGGCAGGAGAGGCCAAAAGCCAATCTATTGAAAAAGCAATCTGGATTTATCTGAAAAAGAGATTTATCCTTCAGAGAGCAGGGAGCCAAGCAAGAGATGGGCGGAGGCTCACAGATCAATTCTCTTTTAACCTCTGAACTGTGTCTGTGTCACGGTGATCTGAGTTTGGAGGGGCCACAGCCTCTTCTAAGCAAAACAATAATCGTCTCCTATACAATGAAACAGATGAAAGGACAGAAATATGTTAGCCAGCACCGTCATGGGCAATTGCCTGTGTTCACAAGACGCCCAAGCCCTGTTTCCGCACAGCTCCTCATGCTACATTGACTTAACCCTCCAGTAAGATTTTCACTCAGACGTGAAATAATTGTTCTTCTAACAACAAGTGACAACAGGGAAATGTCGGGTATTAATACTGACACCTTCTAATCTATCCTGATGTGGAGAGTGAGTGATTTCCCTAAATAACAAAACAAATTTTAGAGGTGCAATCCCTCCCTAGTCCAGAGCCAAATTTAATCTATGTTCAAATTAGTGTTCCTGGTGCTGGAGGAATAATTTATGCTCGCCTGCAAGTAGGAACTGTGTGCACTTCCAGTTATATTTATTACACTGACTAAGTGGAAGAAGGAAGGTGCTTGCAGAGGAATAGCTCTATTCTGGTTACACCAGTGCTCCTTAGAGCCTCCTCCTGCCGCCTCGCCATCTGGTTAGAATAGAAAATATCCGACCGACTTTCCCTTTTCTGAAAGCTCTGTGCCAGCTATAGGACTTCGGTGATCTCATGTGCAGCCTCAGCCAGATTTGGCCATGCAGTTCCATCTAAGCCAGGGTATTTGAACTTGTGCTAAAAGCAGATCATTTCTAGATGGCTTACACGTGCAAGGAGAGGGTTTCCCACCCGGTCCTTGTTTCAGCATCCTCATTACCATGCGATCAGGACCGGGGCTCTCAAATCCAGGCAGGCATTGGAAGCTCGGGAGGATGTTAGCACAGCGTCCTGGGCACCGCCTTCAGATTTCCTGATTCTGTAGGTCGGGTGTACATCCCAAAACATGCATTTGTGCTGAGTTCCCAGGGGATGTAGATGCTGCTGTCTGGGGCCATGCTGTGAGAGCCACTGATGGAGATTATCATCTTCATTTTATATAGGAGGAGACTGAGGCATACTTTCTTTTTTCTTTTGAGACCGAGTCTCACTCTGTCACCCAGGCTGGAGTGCGGTGGTGTGATCTCGGCTCACTGCAACCTCCGCCTCCTGGGTTTAAGGGATTCTCCTGCCTCAGACCCCCAAGTAGCTGGGATTATAGGAACATGCCACCACACCTGGCTAATTTTTAGTAGAGACAGGGTTTCTCTGTATTGGTCAGGCTGGTCTCAAATTCCTGACCTCAGGTGATCCGTCCACTTTGGCCTCCCAAAGTGCTGGGATTACAGGTGTGAGCCATCGCTCCTGGCCATAAACCACATTATCTAGCTCGTCTCCTCCTCCTCCTCCTGTTTCTCCTTCCCCTTCCTCCCCCTCCTACTCCCCTTCATCTTCCCCCCTTCTTTCTCTTTCTCCTCCTCCTTCTTCTTTTTCCCCTTTTCTTCTTTTTCCCCTCCTCCCCTTCCTTCTTCTCCTCCTCCCCCCCATTCTCAGAAACTCCTCTGAGATCACACAGAACATGAGCCCTCCATCCTAAGCTTCTGAACTTGAACCCCTGTGACCTCCTTATTATGATGCTTCTCAAACACAGCATCTGGCTGTACCTCTGTGAGGGGCCTCAAATTATTCCTCGGCAGTGCCTGAGCTCCTGTTTTCAGTCCAAAATCCATTCTTCTGCATGGAGGAGACAGAAGTCAAACGGGTTACTGCGTCACCCATCCATCTTCATCCTCCCAGCAGGGCAGGCAGGGGTCCTGTGCGTATCTGAACCTTCCTCTGCTCCGACTAGCATCAGAAAACCCTTGCTTCATTTTTCTCAGCCTTTTTGGCAGCTCCAGATATATGTAGTTTCTAGTTCTTCTGTTTTGGTTGGTTTTCCTTTTTTCCTTTTTTTTTTTTTTTTTTTAGAGGGGGAGTCTCACTCTGTCATCTAGGCTGAAGTGCTGTGGCATCTCTGCTCACTGCAACCTCTGCCTCCTAGGTTCAAGTGATTCTCTTTTTTTCTTTTTTCTTTTCTTTTTTTTTGAGGTGGAGTATTGCTCTGTTGCCCAGGTTGGAGTGCAGTGGCATGATCTCAGCTCACTGCAACATCTGCCTCCCAGATTCAGGTGATTCTCGTGCCTCAGCCCCTGAGTAGCTGAGACTACACAAATGGCTAAGCTTTGTATTTTTAGTAGAGATGGGATTTCACCATTTTGGCCATGCTAATCTCAAACTCCTGACCTCAGATGATCCACCCACCTGTGTCTCCCAAAGTGCTAGGATTACAGATGTGAGTCACACACTTGGCTTTTTTTTTTTTTGAGATGGAGTCTCACTCTGTCGCCCAAGCTGGAGTACAGTGGCATGATCTTGGATCACTGCAACCTCCACCTCCGGGGTTCAAGCAATTCTCCTGTCTCTGCCTACCGAGTAGCTGGAATTACAGGCACACAACACCATGCCCAGCTAATTTTTGTATTTTTCGTAGAGGCAGGATTTCAGGATGTTGGCCAGGCTGGTCTCGAACTCCTGATCTCAGGTGATCCACCCACCTCAGCCTCCCAAAGTGCTGGGATTACAGGTGTGAGCCACTGCTCCCAGACCTTTTTTTTTCTTTAAGAATTTTCTTCTTCTTTGTTCTTCAGAGACTCATAAAATGGTGCATTCAGTGCTGGGTCATCTTGCTAAGCTGCTCCCGCTCCTGGAATGATGCCATTTGCTCTTCTGAGCCTTTTGATACCACAGAGGGCCAGCCAACAGCATGTCTCACTATGGAGACCCCTCCTCACCTGCTTCCCACAAACTCTGTTTCTTCATTCTCAGGACTCCAGTCACTTCCATATCACAAACCAAGTTGTCTCTGTTGGCTGTAGTCAGGCTCAGAGAAGCAGTTTTCTCTTTTTGCTTTTTCTCCCCTCTGGGAAATGATATTGGCAGATCAGTCAAAAGTATGTCAGAGACTTTGTTTTTGTTTTTTGTTTGTTTGTTTTGAGATGGAGTTTCACTCTTGCCACCCAGGCTGGAGTGCAGTGGCACGGCCTTGGCTCACTGCAACCTCTGCCTCCTGGGTTCAAGCAATTCTCCTGCTCCAGCCTCCCGAGTAGCTGGGATTACAGGCACCTGTCACCATGCCTGGCTAATTTTTTTATTTTTCTTTTACATTTTTTAAAATTATACTTTAAGTTCTGGGGTACATGTGCAGATCGTGCAGGATAGTTACATAGGTATACACATGCCATGGTGGTTTGCTGCCTCCATCCCCCCATCAACAACATTAGGTATTTCTCCTAATGTTATCCCTCCCCAATCCCCCCACCCCCTGCTATCCCTTCTCAACCCCCACCCCCATCCCCCAACAGGCCCCGGGGTGTGATGTTCCCCTCCCTGTGTCCATGTGTTCTCATTGCTCAACACCCACTTATTAGTGGGAACATGCAGTGTTTGGTTTTCTGTTCTTGTGTCAGTTTGCTGAGAATGATGCTTTCTAGCTTCATCCACGTCCCTGCAAAGGACATGAATTCATCCTTTTTTATGGCTACATAGTATTCCATGGTGTATATATGCCACATTTTCTTTATCCAGTCCATCATTGACGGGCATTTGGGTTGGTTCCAGGTCTTTGCTATTGTAAACAGTGCTGCAGTGAACATATGTGTGCATGTGCCTTTATAATAGAAGAATTTATAATCCTTTGGGTTTATACCCAGTAATGGGATTGCTGGGTCAAATGGAATTTCTATTTCTAGGTCCTTGAGGAATCACTACACTGTCTTCCACAATGGTTGAACTAATTTACACTCCCACCAACAGTGTAAAAGTGTTCCTATTTCTCCACATCCTCTCCAGCATCTGTTGTCTCCAGATTTTTTAATGATTGCCATTCTAACTGGTGTGAGATGGTATCTCAATGTGGTTTTGATTTGTATTTCTCTAATGACCAGTGATGATGAGTATTTTTTCATATGTTTGTTGGCCACATAAATGTCTTCTTTTGAAAAGTGTCTGTTCATATCCTTTGCCCACTTTTTGATTGGGTTGTTTTTTCTTTCTTGTATATTTGTTTTAGTTCTTTGTAGATTCTAGATATTAGCCCTTTGTCAGATGGGTAGACTGCAAAAATTTTTTCCCATTCTGTTGGTTGCCGTTTCACTCTAATGATAGTTTCTTTTGCTGTGCAGAAGCTCTTAAGTTTAATTAGGTCTCATTTGTCTATTTTGGCTTTTGTTGCCAATGCTTTTGGTGTTTTGGTCATGAAGTCCTTGCCTATGCCTATGTCCTGAATGGTATTTCCCAGGTTTTCTTCTAGGGTTTTTATGGTGTTAGGTCTTATGTTTAAATCTTTAATCCATCTGGAGTTAATTTTTGTATAAGGTGTAAGGAATGGGTCCAGTTTCAGCTTTCTACACATAGCTAGCCAGTTTTCTCCAACATCATTTATTGTATTTTTAGTAGAGATGGGATTTCACCATGTTGGCCAGGCTGGCCTCAAACTCCTGACCTCAGGTGATCTGCCTGCCTTGGCATCCCAAAGTGACAGGATTACAGGTGTGAGTCACTGCATCCGGCCAAATATGTCAGAGACTTTGGATTTCATCTGATGGAACTTCCCATCTGATGTCAGCGTGGAGTTTGAATTTTGTTTCTGTCACTCCCACATTTTGATACTGGGCCTGTCGAGTGCATCCTAACCTGCCTTCCGCTTCTCCGCTTAGCCAGGGCTAAACAGCGAGGTCCTCTCTGTTCTCCTCCCCCAAACACCTACCATAGGGCTTTCATGCACTTACCAAAGAGCACCAAAACAGAGAGGTACCGTGGGCACACAGCGCTGCTCCAACTTGCCCCAGAATAGAATTAACATCTTTGCATTCTCACGCACACACGTGCACACACACACACACACACACACATGCACACACTCCACACACCATGATCCATACCTCCTCCGTCTAAGCAGCATGTACTGGGCTTGTATGTAAGATTTTATTAAAAGTAAAGATTTAATACAATCCCATTATTTTGTATTACAGATGTAGAAAGTAGGGGACCAGAAATTGTGTATCCAAGACTACAGCAATAACCAGGGGTGCAGCCAGGTCTATTCCGTTACCCTCTCTCTCTCTTTCTTCTTCTTCTTGATACTTCCTCCTCTTCTTCCTCTTCTTTTACTCTTCCTTTTTCTCCTCCTTCTCCTTCTCCTCCTCATCCTTCTGCTTCTCCTCCCTCGTCCCCGTCTCCCTCCAACATCCTCTTCTTCTCTTCCTCTTCTTCCTCCTCCTCCTGACCTTTCCCTCTGTCTCCTTGTTCTTCTCCTTCCCCTTTTTCTTTTTCTCCTCCTCCCAGTCCTCCTTCTCCTCCTCCTTCTTCTTCTCTCCTCTTTCTCCTTTTTCTCCTCTCCTTCCTCCTCCTCTTCCTTCTTCTCCTGCCCCCTTTTTTCTCCTCCTTCCCTTCCTCCTTTTCCCTCCCCTCATCTTTCTCCTTTCCATCTTCCTAATCTTCTCCCTCTTTCTTGCCATCCCTCTCCTCCTTCTCCTCACCTTCATTCGCCTTCTCTTCCCCTCCTCCTTCTCCTTTCTCTTCCCTCCTCCTCTTCCTTATTATCATTTTTTATTCTCTTTTTGGGCATTCTTTCAATATACCATGCTCCTTAACAAACTGCTTTTTCATGAAACAGCTGTTATTATTTAGAAACTAGGCAGCTATACAAAAATCACTTGGTGAAATTTAAACTTTTTTTTTTTAAAGACAGAGTCTCATTCCATCACCCAGGCTGGAGTGAGTGCAGTGGCACCGTCTCGGCTCACTGCAGCCTCTGCCTCCTGAATTCAAGCGATCCTCCTGCTTCAGCCTCCTGAGTAGCTGGGATTACAGGCACATGCCATCATGCCTGGCTAATTTTTGTAGTTTTAGAAGAGACAGGGTTTCACCATGTTGGCCAGGCTGGTCTTGAACTCCTGGCCTCAGGTGATCTGCCCACCTCAGCCTCCCGAAGTGCTGGGATTACAGGCGTGAACCACCGTGCCCGGCCAGTTTAAACTTGTTTAATTCTGTGAAATTCAATGTAATAGGTATTCCTCTATAAGTGTCCTGGGCTGTAGTGTTTTTCCCTGGTGAGTCTTGTCAGTTGCCACCTTTTCCTGTATTCTTATGCTCCATTCTTCCCTCCAAGGCTCTGTCTGTCTGCGTCACAGAAGCTACTTCACAATGCTCAAGAGCAAATGCTGTTCTAGTATTTTCATTTCCTAATGAAATTAAGTTTGAAGGACCCTTGGCAAGATTGCTTAGATACAGATATGAGATCTGAACAGGCCTCCTTCCTTCTGATATGGTTTGGCTGTGTCCCCACCTAAATCTCATCATGAATTATTGCTCCCATAATGAGAAGGACCTGGTGGGAGGTAATTGAATCGTGGGGGGTGGGGCTTTCCACTCCCGTAATGAGAAGGACCTGGTGGGAGGTAATTGAATCGTGGGGGCGGGTCTTTCCCTTGCTGTTCTCGTGATAATGAGAGTCTCACAAGATCTGACGGTTTTATAAAGAGGAGTTTCCCAGCACACTCTCTCTTGCCTGCCGCCACATACAACGTGACTGCTCCTCTCTCACCTTCCACCATGACAATGAGGCCTCTCCAGCCATGAGGAACGGTGAGTCCATTAAACCTCTTTCCTTTATAAATTACCTAGCCTTAGGTTCGTCTTTATTAGCAGCATGAAGACAGCCTAATACACCTTCCATACAAGAGTCATGGGGGGAGGAAGAGGTTCAAACTATCCATATGCTCTGTAAAGGACCTACTGTGTTGACCTTCTTAGGTCCTTCTTGAAAGCTCCCATAAAGGAGTTTAGAATTCAGTCCCCAAATCTTGGGGTGTCAAAAGGGAGCAAACCACAGGTTTACTCAAAGTGTGAAGCCACAACCTCCATACTCTGCCGTTTTCAGAAATCCCCCTGCTGCCAAGTTCAGGGACCTCACCGTTTTGACTTTCTCTGTGACAATCCAGCCGTTTTCTTCTATAACCCTTGCTTCTCAAAAAAATGGAACCCAGCCAGGAACAGTGGCTCACGCCTGTAATCCCTGCACTTTGGCAGGCCAAGGTGGGAGGATCACTTGAGGCCAGGAGTTTGAGATCAGCCTGGGCAACATCACGAGACTTCGTCTGGACAAAGTTTATAAATAAAAAAAAGGATTTAAAAAAAAATGGAAGCATCTTACCTCACCGCTGAGAGTAAACCCTGGCCAACAAATTACAAAGCTCAGTGTGTCCTCTTAAAAAGGGGCTGGACACTGTGGCTCATGCGCCTATAATCCCAACCCTTTAAGAGGCCAATGCGGGTGGATCACCTGAGGTCAGTCAGGAGTTTAAGACTAGCCTCTAATATGGTGAAACCCCATCTCTGCTTAAAAAAAAAAAAAAATTACAAAAATTAGCTGGGCATGGTGGTACACGCCTGTAATCCCAGCTACTCAGGAGGTTGAGGCAGGAGAATTGCTTGAGCTGGGGAAGGCGGAGGCTGCAGTGAGCTGAGATGGTGCCACTGCATGCCAGCCTAGGTGACAGAGCAAGACTCTGTCTCAAAAAAAAAAGGAAAAAGGGGATAAAACCCTCTTGTTCTTCAGTAATAAGCCTACGAGGAAAGATGACAGAGTGACCATCTCATTCCGTGTGCCAGGCTCCAGGGCTTTGGCCTGAGGCTCCCTGCCACCTTCCTGCCGTCCCTGCCAGGAGAACAGGAAATGGCTTCCTGTGCAACATCTCTAAGCCACAGCTGGGGGCATGCAGAACCACAAGCTGGGCTCTGGCACTCATGTCCTTCTATAGTCCCATTCTAGCATCTACCTGGGGACAGCCTTTCCCTTCACTCCTTATCCAGGGCAGCTGTCTGTGGAGCAAAGGGGAGGCTGAAGAGCTGTTCTTGTCTGCTCCCCTGACCCAGAATTGTTACCCTCTCCTGATCACGTCCCTCCAGTGTTCCAGGCCTGCAGACTCCAAATCCAGTTTCCTTCTTAGGCTTTTGCTACACAGCACTATTATCAGTCTCTTATAGTGCACAAAGCTTTCTCAGTTTTTGCCCTTTATGATTGTTTTATAAGAAACAGGGTCTCATTCTTTCACCCAGGCTGGAGTGCAGTGGTGCGATCATAGCTTACTATAGTCTCAAACTTCTGGGCTCAAGTGATCCTCCCCACTCAGCCTCCTGAGTAGCTAGGACTATGGGTGCACACCACACTTGGATAATTCATTTTAATTTTTTTTGTAGAGATGGGATCTTGCTATGTTGCCCTGGCTGCTCTCAAACTCCTGGTCTCACAGGATCCTCCTGCCTCAGCGTCCTGAAGTGCTGGGATTTGAGATGTGAGCCACCATGCCCAGCCAATGCTTACCTTTTTTCCCCATTAGAACATCAGCTCTTCACGTAAGAGAAACAGATGAACTTGAATCTTTTTTCATCTCCTCTGTGCCCTACATAGGCAGGCGAAGAAGAAGTAGAGCAGATACATGATAAATATTTTTGAATTGCATTAAAAACATGTTATGGCTTTATAGATCTTTTCTTAGGGGAGAGGAGGAAATACAGCTGCCCCACAAGTACCCAGAGAAACAGAGATGCAAATTTCTCCGTTCATCCCGTCTGTTCCCTACGTAGGCACATGCAGATAACATGTAGAAGATACACAATAAATATTTTGATTTTCATGATACTATCTGGAAAAAAAAAAATCACATTTGTTTCTGTGAAGGCATTCAGTATCCTTAACTCCTAGAACGAGAACCAGGCATCCATGTGTTCCTTCTCTTCTTTGATATTCTGGATTTTTTTTTTCTTTTTTTTTCTTCCTCCTGATTCTAATGCCTTAGTTTTTTTTGTTTGTTTGTTTGTTTCGTTTTTTTTTTCTTTTGCTTAACTGCTCCAGAAAAAAATAGAATGAATGTCAAATGTTCTCATAGAGGGGTCCACAGTGTGACTCATGAGGGGTGTGGGCTGAGGAGGAGACATCGTCTCCAAAGCTGGAGTCCTGTTCATGGGAAGAGTTCTCAGCCCCAAACCCAACCCTGTCCCCGCTGATGTGGGGGCTGGAAGGAAGAGAGGCTCAGTGGTGACGCATGTTAATAAAGTATGCTAAATTATATGCTGGTGGCATTAATAGCAATCAGGCTTGTAGAACATAGGATCTAATGGCTCATAAATGAGATGCAAGTTCATTTTTATAGGCCCACTATAATAAACTAATTATTTTGGAACTCTCCAATTATGCATTTTTCAAAAAGCTGAACTGCATTAAAAACATGTTACGGCTTTATAGATCTTCTCTTCAGGGAGAGGAGGAAATACATCTGCTCCACAAGTGCCCAGGGAAAGAGAGGGAGAGAAAGAGAGAATCCCAGGCAATAGATAACGAATAAGCCAGCTGCCAGATGACAAATGTAGTCAAGGAAGACAAAGAGCTGTCAGTTTCCTCATCAATTACAGCTGGTCCTAACCCACGAGAGAGCAAATTGCTACAGCCATCAGAGATGGCTCTGTTAGAATTACGGCGTTTGAGATCTCCCCTGATTTATTCAGTGCCTGGAGTACAGAAGGGTGTCTATTGCTTTGGGATTAAGATTTCTGCACTCAGAGCCACCCAGGAGCTCAGGGAGAGCCTTATGATGTCAGAAACATCCTGGGTCCATTTCTCCCAGTAGCGGCAAGCTTCTGACAGGCTTGCTTGACACCAAGCAAGCCAGGGGCTGTTTATGTGGCCAAGGAGGCCTGCGGTCAAGCTGCAGGAGGCATGTGAGGAGGCACTAACATGTCACACTGACTCTCAGCTAATCAAAGACGGAGGGCCCACTTTAGAATGAAGCTCTTACATGTGTCTCTGAAGGTCCTGCACACTCAAAACAGGTTACCTGCGTGGCCAGGTGGGTTCAAATTCCAGCTCTGTGCCTCATTTCCCATGCAGCAGCCACACTCAGTTGTTACTCAGCCTTGGAGAGGAGGGGACATTGTTTAAGGTTCATTCTTTCCCTCCTTTATAAAACATGATCTGCTCATGGCCAGGTGCAGTGACTCATGCCTGTAATCCCAGCACTTTGGGAGGCTGAGGCGAACAGATCAGTTGAGTCCAGGAGTTCAAGAGGAGTCTGTGCAATAAGGAGAAAACCTGTTTCTACAAAAAAAAAATACAAAAAAGATTAGCTTGGTGTAGTAGAACGTGCCTGTAGTACCAGCTACTCCAGAGGCCAAGGCAGGAGGATCGCTTGAGTCCAGGAGTGAGGCTGCAGTGAGCCATAAGCGAGCGTACCACTGCACTACAGCCTGGGTGGCAAACAAAATAATAAATACAGATTTGTCTACTAAATAAATAAATAAGACATTGTATGCTCATGGTAAGATAACGGAGGTAAAACATGTTATGTTCTACCACTAGTTCATCAGAAAAATAAACGCAATGAGACCCATCTTAAGCATCAGATAGCTTCACAACCAAACATGTGAATACGTAATCACAAGCATCCACTGCATAAGGCAGGTCTCATTGCTTTTATTTTTTCAAATGACTGGTAAGATGCCTCACATTGTCCTCTGGAGTATTCTCTTCTTGAATTATCCAAAGATGCCGGGGACGTACACATTGCAAAATGGGGTGATTGGACTTTGTGCTCAAGAGGAATTGATGCTTGTGAGAGGTAGAAAAGTTCCTTTTTAAAGTTTCCTTTCTTGTTAAATCATAAGTGCGCTAATAACTCTTTGTTAAGCCCTATCCTACGTAGCTGTGAGACATGCCGTGCTTACAGGCATGTAATACATTCTATGTCCTTGTACTTTGACCAAGATATCTGTGCTGGACGTGCTCACAGGCATGTCCCAGCTCTCCATTGCTTTTACCTGTGTAGAAAAGTTTTAAGTTATTAGCCTATTGTGTTTTAGTTTAGATTGTGAGGTCTGGCTCCAGGCAACAGAGATCAGACAACCTCAAATGCGTAAGGGATAAATGTGTCTGCCTTTCCTCTGTTGGTTGGCATGATGGCTAGTGAGGGTACCCTCCCTGCGGTCCAGGAAGTAAAAATCGTGTTGCCGAAAGATCCTTTGCCTTAGTGCTGATTTTCTTTGCAGCAGGCTCCACTGCCTGTGTCTCCAGGTCCCTCACACTGCTGTCCTCAGGGTGTCTGTGACCCCAGAGTGCTGGGTGTATGTTGGCCCGGCTGACCCAGATCCAATGTCCATCTTTTATCCCCAGGGATTCAGTGCTGGTGGTCCTACAACTCTTCCTTCTCAAGCCTTAAAACTGAAGTACTGGATTAAATTCTCTTTCCCTAGTGGTTCCCTCCACCCGCTTTTCAGGGGGAAGCCCCCTTTAGGAAGTCAGAGGAAATCTTTCTAAAGGAAAATCCTCGAATGAAGCTAAGATGCTCATAGCATTCCTTGCAGCAAAAAGAGGGAAGGCAGTTTGCTGACATCTCACTCTAGAAGACGGGGAAAAACCCACAGATTTTATCTCCGTCGGTCAGAGTATACATGACCTCACCCAAGAAAAACCAATATTCTTCTCAAACTCCTCCTTCTTTTTCCTAAACCGCTTATGTAGCATGTAGGGCTGTCTCCCAATGCCCTATTTCTCCTACTCCCAAATACACATTTTTCTGTTTTGCTTTTTGTTTTGTTTTTGTGAGATAGAGTCTCGCTCTTGTGACCCAGGCTGGAGTGCAATGGCACACTCTCGGCTCACTGCAGCCTCCACATCCCAGGTTCAAGCAATTCTCCTGCCTCAGCCTCCTGAGTAGCTGGGATTACAGGCCCCCGCCACCACACCCAGCTAATTTTTTTTGTATTTTTAGTAGAGAAGGGATTTCACCATATTGGCCAGGATGGTGTCCAACTCCTGACCTCAGATGATTGACCCACCTCAGCCTCGCGAAGTGCTGAGATTACAGGCATGAGTCACAGCACCCAGCCACATTTTTCTGTTTTTATATCATGTTAACATTTCTAAAATTCAGATGTATGTGCTTAATTGAACATACTTTTTTATATTATATTTTTAAGTATGCTACTAATTATACATATCATAATGTTTTAAATCAATATATTATAGTTAGAGGAACTTCTCAAGCCTCAAAGTATCCAATAAATAGTTTTGAGTAGGTAAATTAAATGTTTCCTTATTTTTTTGTCACAAAATTGAGATTCTTCTGCCCACCTATAGCTTGTGTCCCGTTATTTCACTATCATGTCATAAGCATAAGTTATCATTAAATATTCTTCAAAGTCATTATGACAAAGGTATTGTTCAAAATAAACTATTATATAGATAAGCTTTAATTTAATCACCCATTTTTCTCTTGTTGGACTTTAAAATTGCTTTTTTTACCGAGAAAATAGATATGCTATGAGTATTCTTTTTTTTCTCTTCTTTCTTTCTTTTTTGAGACGGAGTCTTGCTGTGTCACCTAGGCTGGAGTGCAGTGCCATGATCTCAGCTCACTGCAACCTCCACTTTCTGGGTTCAAGCCATTCTCCTGCTTCAGCCTCCCAAGTAGCTGGGACTACAGGCATGTGCCACCACACCTGGCTAATTTTTTGTATTTTTAGTAGAGAATGGGTTTCACTGTGTTAGCCAGGATGGTTTCCATCTCCTGACTTCATGATCTGCCCACCTATGCCTCCCAAAGTGCTGGGATTACAGGCGTGAGCCACCTTGCCTGGCCCAAGTATTCTTATATATAAATCTTCATCTGTAACTTTGATTATTTCCTTCATGTAAGTTCCTAGAAGTATAATGCCTGTCAAATATTATAAACTTTATATATGTAAAATATATATTATATATAATATATATTATAATTTTTATATATGTATTATATATATTTTTATATAGTTTATATATGTATTTAATATATTATATATATATATAAAGTTGCACTTTAGGTTCTGGGGTACATGTACAAAACATGCAGGACTGTTGCATAGGTAGACACATGGCAATGTGGTTTGCTGCCTCCATTCCCCCCGCCACCTATGTCTGGCATTTCTCCCTATTATCCCTCTCCAACCTCCCTACCCTGCTCTGTCCCTCCCCTGTTCCCCCCGGAACAGACCCCGATGTGTGATACTCTCCTCCCTGTGTTCATGTGTTCTCATTGTTCAACACCCGCCTATGAGTGAGAACATGCAGTGTTTGTTTTTCTGTTCTTGTGTCAGTTTGCTGAGAATGATGGTTTCCAGATTCATCCATGTTCCTACAAAGGACACAAACTCATCGTTTTTTATGGCTGCATTGTATTCCATGGTGTATATGTGCCACATTTTCCTTGTCCAGTCTATCATCGATGGGCATTTGGGTTGGTTCCAGGTCATTGCTATTGTAAACTGTGCTGCAATGAACATTCGTGTGCATGTGTCCTTATAGTAGAACGATTTACAATCCTTTGGATATATACCCAGTAATGGGATGCTGGGTCAAATGGAATTTCTATTTCTAGGTCATTGGGGAATCGCCACACTGTCTTCCACAATGGTTGAACTAATTTACACTCCCAGCAACAGTGTAAAAGTGTTCCTATTTCTCCACATCCTCTCCAGCATCTGTTGTCTCCAGATTTTTTAATGATTGCTATTCTAACTGGCGTGAGATGGTATCTCAATGTGGTTTTGATTTGCATTTCTCTAATGACCAGTGATGATGAACATTTTTTCGTATGTGTGTTAGCCTCATACATGTCTTCTTTTGAAAAGTGTACATGTCCTTCGCCCACTTTTTAACAGGTTTGTTTTTTTCTTGTAAATCTGTTTTAGTTCTTTGTAGATTCCGGATATTAGCCCTTTGTCAGTTAGGTAGATTGCAAAAATTTTTTTCCCATTCTTTTGGTTGCTGGTTCATTCTAATGATTGCTTATTTCGCTATACAGAAGCTCTGGAGTTTAATTGGATCCCATTTGTCTATTTTGGCTTTTGTTGCCAATGCTTTTGGTGTTTTGGTCATGAAGTCCTTGCCTACGCCTATGTCCTGAATGGTTTTGCCTAGGTTTTCTTCTAGAGTTTTTATGGTGTTAGGTTTTATGTTTAAGTCTTTAATCCATCTGGAGTTAACTGAGTGTAACATGTCAGAAAGGGGTCCAGTTTCTGCTTTCTACACATGGCTAGCCAGTTTTCCCAACACCATTTATTAAACAGGGAATCCTTTCCCCATTGCTTGTTTTTGTCAGGTTTGTCAAAGGTCAGATGGTTGTAGATGTGTGGTGCTGCCTCCGAGGCCTCTGCTGTGTTCCATTGGTCTATATCTCTGTTTTGGTACCAATACCATGCTCTTTTGATTACTGTAGCCTTGTAGTATACTTTGAAGTTGGGTAGTGTGATGCCTCCTGCTTTGTTCTTTTTGCTTAGAATTGACTTGACTATGCGGGCTCTCTTTTGGTTCCATATGAAGTTTAAGGTGGTTTTTTTCCAATTCTGTGAAGAGGGTCATAGGTAGCTTGATGGGATAGCATTGAATCTATAGATTACTTTGGGCAGTATGGCCATTTTCACAATATTGATTCTTCGTAACCATGAGCATGGAATGTTTTTCCATCTGTTTGTGTCCTCTCTTATTTCGTTGAGCAGTGGTTTGTAGTTCTCCTTGAAGAGGTCCTTTACATCCTTTGTTAGTTGTATTCCTAGGTATTTTATTCTCTGTAGCAATTGTGAATGGCAGTTCGTTCTTGATTTGGCTGTCTTTAAGTCTGGTATTGGTGTATAGGAATGCTTGTGATTTTTGCACGTTGATTTTGTATCCTGAGACTTTGCTGAAGTTGCTCATCAGTTTAAGGAAATTTTGGGCTGAAACAATGGGGTCTTCTAAATACACAATCATGTCGTTTGTAAATAGAGACAATTTGACTTCCTCCTTTCCTATTTGAATACCCTTTATTTCTTTGTCTTGCCTGATTGCTCTGGCTAGAACTTTCAATACTATATTGAATAGGAGTGATGAGAGAGAGCATCTTTGTCTAGTGCCAGATTTCAAAGGGAATGCTTCCAGTTTTTGCCCATTCAATATGATATTGGCTGTGGGTTTGTCATAAATAGCTTTTGTTATTTTGAGATACGTTCTGTCGATACATAGTTTATTGAGAGTTTTTAGCATAAAGGGCTGTTGAATTTTGTCAGAGGCCTTCTATGCATCTGTTGAGATAGTCATGTGGTTTTTGTCTTTGGTTCTGTTTAAATGGTGGATTACGTTTATAGACTTGCATATATTGAACCAGCCTTGCATCCCCAGGATGAAGCCTACTTATCATGATGGATAAGCTTTTTGATGTGCTGTTGCAATCTTATTTTATTGAAAATTTTTGCATTTATGTTCATCATGGATATTGGCCTGAAGTTTTCTTTTCTTGTTGAGTCTCTGCTGGGTTTTGGTATCAGGATGATGTTGGTCTCATGAAATGATCTCGGATGGATTCCCTCTTTTTGTATTGTTTGGAATAGTTTCAGAAGGAGTAGTACCAGGTCCTCTTTGTATGTCTGGTAGAATTCAGCCGTGAACCCATCTGAACCCGGGCTTTTTTTGGTTTGGTAAGCTATTAATTGCTCCCTCAACTTCAGCCCTTGTTGTTGGTCTGTTCAGGGTTTCAACTTCTTCCTGGTTTAGGCTTGGGAGGGTGCAGGTGTCCAGGAATTTATCCATTTCATCCAGGTTTACTGGTTTATGTGCATAGAGTTGTTTGTAGTAATCTCTGATAGTAGTTTGTATTTCTGTGGAATTGGTGGTGATATCCCCTTTTTCATTTTTATTTTTTTATTTTATATATATATATTTTATTGCATTTTAGGTTTGGGGGTACATGTGAAGAACATGCAAGATTGTTGCATAGCAACAACATGGCAGTGTAATTTGCTGCCTTCCTCCCCATCACCTATATCTGGCATTTCTCCCCATGCTGTCTCTCCCCAACTCCCCACCCCCCGCTGTCCCTCCCCTTTTTCCCCCTGACAGACCCCAGTGTGTGATGCTCCCCTCCCTGTGTCCATGTGTTCACATTGTTCAACACCCGCCTATGAGAGAGAACATGTGGTGTTTGATTTTCTGTTCTTGTGTCAGTTTGCTGAGAATGATGGTTTCCAGGTTCAT
>PVKV010034272.1:0-17859 GCA_004027835.1 Alouatta palliata
GATGTCCCCCTTTGCCTCATGCTTCCTTTCTCATTTCTGTTTGGGAGCCACGGGTGATGTCATAAGGGAGAGAAGATGGTTTTGGGCTCAGACCTCCAAACACTCATCCACATACCCCAAAGGAGGGCTTGCCGTGGGCTGGGCATTGTATAGAGCACACAGGTTGGAGCAATGTCTTCCTTTCATTCTACTGTTGGAGAGAAAAATAAACCAACAAATAAAAATATGAATAACGTGCTGTCAGATAGGGATAAGTGGTAGAAACAAAGCAGAGTAAGGTATTAAGAAATGACTGAGGCAGAAGATAGTGCGCTAGAGGTAAGGTGGTCAGAGAGGCCTTTAAGAGAGAATATTGGAGCAGAGACCTGAGTGAAATATTGCAGAAGCTATGTGAAAATGGGGAGAAAGACTAGTGCCAAGGCCCTGACACTGGAATGTTCTGAGAGTGTTTAAGAAACAGAAAGGAGGTCAATATGGCTGAGCTGAAGGAGCCAGATGGAGCGTGATCAGAGATGAGACTGGAAAGCTAGGCAGGGGCCAGGCCATATGGGGGCTTGTTGGACACACAAGCATTTTGGATTTAATTCTCAGTGATGTGGGACTGAGACAGCTTTGAAGGATTTTGAGGTGGGAAGTGACGTGATCTGATTTGTATTTCTCAGGGGCTGCTCTGGTTGTCGTGTGGAATAGACTGGTGGGACGTGGTGGGAGACAGGGGCCAGGGACAAGGCTATGGCAACAGGCCAGGTGAGAGGCGATGTTGGCTTGGGCCAGAGAAGCAGCAGTCAAGTGATGACTCATTCTGATACTAAGTCTGAATTCTGGCACTGCCTCTTACAAACTGTGACCTTGGGCAAGTTGCTTAGTTTCTCTGAACTTCAACTTTTTCTTTTTAAAAAACTGAAGAGGAATGTATACTTTATGGTCATTTGGTGCCCTGTGGGCCCTCACAGTGGGTCTTCACAGTATACCTTCTCTCTTCCGGATCGTTGTCCTCCTTCCCCTGAGAAGGAGTTCCTACAACCAGTTTTTAAGCCTCAGTGCAGGAGGTTGAGTTAGCCTCGTCAGTTTATGGTTCATAATCATGACTGGTCCCTCCTCTTTCACTCTGTTTACTTCCTTATTCTCCATTCTCCACTCCGCTTTCCCTCTTGCTTCTGCCCTCAGCTAGTCATTCTAAAGTGTTTAATGTGTATCCTTCTGCAAATGACATATCGTTGTTCTGTATGCTTGTATTTTAAATTTACCTAAATGATATCGTATCAGACATTTTATTATTTTTCTTATTTTACTGAGCTCTGTGTTTTCCAGATCCACCCTCATTGCCATGTACATAGTTGATCTGTTACTGCTAACTAGTACATACGTCATGGTGAGCATCAACCACAATTTAACTAGCCACTCTTCCATACCCCTGCAATCTGAAAGCTCCACATCCGCATATTCGTGCCCCTTGAACCTGTGTGAGAATTTCGTGGGGCATACACCCCAGGAGCAGAGTAGCTGGGTCATAGAGATTTGTATATCTGATTTGATTAAGTACCACCAGACTGTTTTTCAGAATGTCTGTACCACTTTCACCAGCAGCACAGGACAATTTCCATTCCCCACATTCCCTCCAACACTTGGCATTATCCAGTTTTCCAGTTTTACCAGACTAATAAGTTCTAAGCTCTTTGTTATCTAATTAGCATTTCTCTGATTAAAAATGAGTTTCAGGGTCTCTTCACATGCTTATTAACCCTTTGAGTTTTTTTTTCTATAAATTGCTAAGCCATATCCTTTGAATATTTTAAATTCAGGGTTGCTATCTATTTTCCCTTTGACTTACAGGAGTTTCTTGTATATTATAAATAATACATTTTTCTGTTGACATAAAATGCCACAAATATATTCTCTCATTCTGTCATCTATTAACCCTTTCCATATGTCTTACATTGAACTGAAAAATACTTAATTTTGATATGATTGAATCCACCTATTTTCTGCTACAAGTTTTATGTTTTTGAAATTGCTTAGGAAGTGCTTTCCTACCTCTGTGTCACAATCACATTATTCTTTCTATATTTTATCCTAATCGTTATAGACATTTGTCTTAAACATTCAGATCTTGTATACATTTGGAATAAAAATGATATTAAGTATCATTGGATACCGAGTATCTAGTATTAGGATATTGGAATAAAATAATAATTAGGATCTGGCTTTATTTTCTTGTATCCCAGTTTTGTCAGCCCTGTTATTAAACAATATTTTCTTTGATTTGTAGTATCATTTGATCACGTAAGAAGCATAATAATGAGTCTGTATTAGCTCTCTATTCTGTTTTTTTGGCTTGTATTTTATTTGTAGACCAATATTAGATTCTTTTTATTACTGTGGCTTTATAATATATTTTATTATCTGATAAAGCCTTCTTTATTCTTCTTTTTAAGGTTAACTTATTTAACTGTATGTTTTTATTCTTCCATAGAAATTATTGAGGCACAACTTGCATATATCAAAAGTTATATATAATTTTCAGTGGCTGCAGTGGCTCATGCCTGTAATCCCAGCACTTAGGAAGCCAAGGTGGGGGGAGTGCTTGGGCCCAAAAGTTTGAGGCCATCCTGGGCAACATAGTAAGATCCCATCTCTAAAAAATGGTATATATTGTTTTCAAATTCTTAAACTGAATACTTTCCATGTTTGTTATGTGTAAGAGTATATCTCAATTTATATGGAAGAATAAAATTTGTTATTAAATTTTTGTGGGTACATAGCAGATATACATATATGGGGTACATGAGATATTTTCATACAAGCATGTAATGTGTAGTAATCACAAGCACAGGCAACCAAAGCAAAAATGGACAAAATGGAATCACAACAAGTTTAAAAGCTTTTGCACAGCAAAGAAAACAATCAACAAAAAGAATAGAAATTTTTACTTAGCTGAGACAGTCTTAGGATGTAGAATATTTTTATTACTCCAGAAAATTTCCATGTGAATGTCTGTCAGTCCCTACTTTACTATGATCATTTTGTTTACTACTACCATTGGTTTTTCCTCATTTAGAACTTTATGTAGATGGAATTAGACAGTTCATATTCTTTTAGATGTAGGGCTTTTTTTTTTTTTTAAAGTGTCACTGCAAGTATTTACATTTTATTCCATTTTAGTGCTCAGTAAATTTGTTTTTCCATTTGCCTGTTGACAGACACTTGCAATTGCTCTTATTTTTTTTCCATTTGCCTGTTGATAGACACTTGCAATTGCTAATAATTTTTATGTTATATAAATGAATATTATAAACATTATTGTTGAATTCTTTTTGTGATCACATTTTATTTTTCTTTGGTAGATACCTAGAACAAATATTGCTAGGTCTTAGGGTATAGACTTATATTTAACTTTATAAAACAATGTCAAACTAATTTTCAAAATCACTGTAGGCTGGAAACAGCAGCTTATACCTGTAATCCCGGCACTTTGGGAGGCTGAGGTGGGCGGATCACCAGAGGTCAGGAGTTTGAGACAGCCTGGCCAACATGATGAGATCCTGTCTCTAATAAAAATACAAAAATTAGCTGTGTGTGGTGGTGAGCACCTGTAATTCCAGCTACTCAGGAGGCTGAGGCAGGAGAGTCTTTTCTGAAGTGATTCTTCAGTCTCTTATTTTTTCTTGGATTACCTATCTTTTCATTATTGACTTACAGAATTTCTCAGCACTTCCTCCTCACTTCACTGTGTAGGATATGAATCTTTCATCAAATAAATATATTGTTAATGTTTTTCCAATTTGTGGCTTATCTTTTCATTTTCTTAATGGTACTATTTTGTCAGCAGAAAATTTTAATTTTGTGGGAGTCTAATTTATGATTATTCTTTTATGGTTCTTTTTGAGTTATCATTAAGAAATTTTTACCTACCCATGATCACAAAGACATTATCGTATGTTTTATTTAAGAAATTTTATGGTTCTAATATTTAAAGTTAGGTCTATAATCTCTCTGAAATTATTTTTTTACATATGTACTGAGTGAGATTTGAAATATTCTATAATTTTCAGTGTAGATGTCTTGGATATCTTTTGTTAGATTCATCTTAGGTATTTTATTTACTTTTAAAATTTCATATTCTATTTATTCATGCTAATATATAAACATACAATTAATTTTTAAATGTTGATCTCATATCCTTCAACCTTACTAAAGTCAATTACCAAATTTAGGAGATTCCATAGTATTTTCTACATATAAAATTGTCATTAGTGAATAAAGATAGTTTTTCTTCTTTTTAATTTTTGTGTATTTTTTTTCTTGTGTTGTTGCTCTGAGAGTTCTTAGACAATGACATAGTGAAGTGGTGAGAGAAGGAATCTTTGGCAACAGTTCTTTCCAATCTTAGGGTGTTCAATGTTTTATCATCAAATGCGAATTTTTAACTGCATGCTTTTCACTGTTGCATTATATGAGATCAAGATAGTTCCCTTCTGTGGTAGGCAATATAATGGCTCCCAAAGATGTCCATGTCCTAATTCCAGAAGCCTAAAAATATGTTATGTTACTTGCCAAAGTGGAATTAGGATTACAGATGGAATTAAAGCTGCTAATTGGCCTTAAAATAACCGATAATTCTGGATTACCTGGATAGGCCCAAAGTAATCACAAGGGTCTTTCAAAGTGAAAGAGGGATGCAGAAAAAGAAAGAAGGAGATGGAAGTACTGGAAAAACGGTCAGAGATATCCAGTGTTGTGGTGTTGAAGGTGGAGGAAAGGGGCTGTGCGCCAAGAATGTAGATGTCCTATAAAAACTGGAAACTGCAAGAGAGCAAATTCTCCTGTTGTGCCTTTGGAAAGGAACACAGCCCTGCCAATGTCTTGATTTGAGTCCAGTGAAACCTCAAAACTGTAAGATCATAGGTTTGTGTTGTTTAAGCCACTATGTCTATGGTTGGTTGTTACAGCAGCAACAGGAAACTAATACACTTTCAAATTCTAGTTTTCTGAGAGGTTGATTTTTAAACAAATGAGTGCTTTGCTGTTTTCTCTCTTGACCATGCATCACACTGTCTTGACTGCTCCTGTGTCTCATAATTCTTAAAGTGTATTGCAGACATTGTGTTAAAATAGCAGTAGAGACTGAGGTAAATAATTTTGTCCTCCAGGAAAAGGCATGATTGATTCTTCTTTTCTCAGGGGATAAGTTAATCTAATCTCTGGTTCATCTGGGCCCAGAGCTTTCTTAAACTTTTAATTGGATTCAATTCACCACTGGCTTCAAATATTTTGAGGGTAGAATCAAGACTTCCCCTTCAGTAGGGTTGGGGATCCAGGGATCCAGGACTCTGGGTATCTCTTTAAGCTTTACACCAGCTTTCTGAGCCATGTTAGCTCTTTTGCTGTGAGGAGTACACTCTGATTTCTGTCCTCACCTTGTCTTTGTACATCCTAGGAAGTCTTTCTCTGTCTTGTTCCCCTGCTTCAGTTTTCAGAGGGCCACTTCACTGCACCTGTTGAAGTTCATGATGTGTTTGAACTTTTGAAAAGGTTTTCAGCTCTCCTGCTCATTGTCAACTGATGGCAGCTACTGTTTATGAAGGACCAGCATGCCCCAGAGGAAATCTTTTTAGTTCTCCTGTTTCATATAAATTATAAAGCACATGTATTAATTTTTTTAACACTCCAGCTGGAAAATTAATTGGACTTGCATTGAATTCACAAACTAATTTGGGGAGAATTCACATTCTTGTAATATTAACTAGTCCATTCATGACTTTGAAATGGGTCTTCATTTATTCAGATCATCATACTTACATATATTTTTATTTGTTAGAACTTTAAATTTTACTCACTACAGGCATTTTTATTCTTACATATCTTATGGTTTTTGTAACTATTGTGAATGGTATCCTTTTAGAAATTATATTTGCTGATTGATTATTACTAGTGTAAAGAAATGTTATTGATTTTTGAAATTGCTCTTCAACCCAGTAACTTCAGCAAGCTCTCCTGTTCTGTCTGATTCTGCTGTTGCGTCTTGGTAGATGTCTATAATGTTTCCAAACAGTGAGTGTTTTATTTCCTAAATCCTTTTACCTCTTTTTTTTCCACCACTGGCTGGGACCTGAGTGCTCTGTTGATCAGTGGCAAACAATCATTCTTATACTACCCGATGCTTCCCTGCCCTACTTCATGCCTTCCTGGCCACAGCTGAATTGAACCAGAAATGGGGACCTGATATAAGCTGGGCTAATCAGATCCTTTTCCCCGGGAATTCAGAACTGGAATTCAGAGTTGGTGGTCAGCTCTCTCTCCAGCAAGTGAATTGGAATGTATTGTAAATGTTGGATGGAAGCAGCCATGTTTGGTCACTTGAACATAGAAGCAGAGAAAGAGCAGGAAGCAGGGTAAAAGGAGGCAGTTTAAGAGAGTGCACAGAGAGAGAAAACAGACAGACAAAAGGACACACAGAGACAGACAGGCAGATAATTATAAATACATAAGGAGAGAAATGGGGAGGCAGGGTCAAGGTCAAGGAGGCACACCCTACACATGCAGTCACACTTTTAGAGAGAGATGGACAGAAAGAAAGGCAGACAGACATGGACGAAAATGCAGAGACAGAAATAGCAGACAAAGAGAGACAGACAGACAGACTGGAATCCCAGACTCAGAGAAGCCATAGGAGACCATAAAGATACAGAGGCAGAAAGGCTGCCTGCACTCCTGGGGTCTGCATGGCTTGTTGGCTGCAGTTCCTTGGGAGGCCTATCTATAATTTCTGCCCACAGGTTTGGTGAGATTGCTCTGAATCCTCATAACAAATCTCATTTTATGTAAGCTTGCTTGAGGGGCTTCTTTTGACATTAAATGCACAATTCAGCCCAGAGTTCTTCTCTGCACTCCAGTTGTGCACAAACTTCACTGTACCCGAAAAGTTCAAAGCCGTCACAAACCTAACCCTTCTGAATGAAGCTCTTGTTTCCTCCCAGACACTACATCACACCCCTGTCCTACATTCTCAGAAATACAGGTGCCACTTTTGATCCCTCCCATTCCCTCGGACCCTGTCGCCAGCCCATCACTTCACTTGGTTAGTTGTTTGTAATCCACCCACATTTCTCCATTTGCACATCCCATGCTGGTCTAGCCACCATTGTCCCTCACCTGTATCATCCTGCAGCTTCCTAACTGGTCATCCTGCCTTTGCTTATACCCACTCCTATCCATGCTTCATACAGTTGCCAGAGGATTTCTCTTAAAATATATATTGTCTCATAACATGTCCCTGCTTAAACGCTTTTAAAAAGGCTTCCCATTCCACTCTGCACAAATGTGGCACCTATTGCAGCTTAGCAGGCCTGCAGAACCTGCATCTACATCCTCCTTCAGTCACTGGGCACCACGCCACACACCAAGCCCATATTGACCTCGGGGCAGTGGCGCCTGCTGGGGTCTCTGCCCTGACACTTTCTATGATTAGCTTCTTATCAGGAAGATCTCACTTAAGTGTCATTATACCTGTTAGATGCTGTTTAAGTTCTCTCCTTATCAATCTCTCTTTGCCAGTGGGTGCTTTGCCTTCATTTAGGAAGTCCTCTCACATGAAAGCCTAAACCCTGTGATCCTTGATGGTGCAACTCAAAGTCCCTTCAGGGAAGGATCCAGGAACTCAGTTGTAAGCAATTTTATCCTCCACTGAACTTCTCAGGTCACTTTGCTCTCTAAGCTCCTGTGACCATATTGGCAAGGAAGATATGTTTTGGGGTATCTGTCCACCTCACAAACATCTCCTGTTTTGACAGACTGCCACCCCACAGCCACAGGAAGGGTTCCAGAGCTGTTTGCATCACATGGCCCATCTCCATATATTCTCCCAGAGTTGATTAAATGAGAAAGGGTCAGGTTGGGTTAGCTGGACTCTCTGTCCTGGGATGCTGCTTTAGGCCTGAGAAGCATTGATTTCAAGCTGTGTTTTAAGGCTAGAACCAAGGCATTGTGGGGCAACCATGTGACCTGTGCAGCAGAGAGTATTGGGACGAGGCAAAAGGCAGGGTAGAGGAGCTGCTTCTAGCTTCAGGTCAGCTCCGGGGATCCCCAGCTGTTCTTCCCTTTCCTGATGTAGTCACGTCTATCTCTTTATACTGAACACTTCCATGGCTTATGTCTGCAGCTTGTTTTAGCTAATCTGAATAGATTTCTGCTACATACAACCACAAGAGTCTTGACTAAATTGGATATTTATGGCAGTGTGTTATGGTTACCACACCTTTCCTCTGAGCTCTCAGCTTCTGGAGGACAGAAATCTGATTCCATACATTTTTGTATCCTCATAGTGCCTAGTGCAGTGTGGTATGTACAGTTGGGATTCAACTGCAAATTTGACAAATAAATGAACTATTTATGCTAGAAAATATATCCAGATGACCTTATTTATATAGACCTAGATGCAGTAATAACATTTTCCAAGAAACAGTGATTAATCTTAAAAATGCTCAGTATTCAAACAACAGCTATTTAAGAAAATTTTCATTTTAATGCAAACTCAGGCAATTATGTCTGGTAAGTAACAACTTTTTTTGATCCTTCTCTGCTTCTGAACCTTCAATGGCTCCCAGTGCCTATTGAGTTCTATTCAAAGTCTTACAGCAGGAATTCAAGATCCCCCAGAATATGGTCCTAGGTTCTCTTCTACATGTTATCTTCTATCTCATACTCTGGTCAAATTACACTACTCCTGGTTCTTCCTCTCAACCACTTTGCTTAGACGCCTACTATAGTACTCACAATGCCATCTCTTCATCCTTACTCTAAAAAGTCTTAGCTTCTTCTTGGAGTTTGGAACTGCATCTCCTTTTTATACTAATTCAGCCTGCTCCATCTTCCTCCAGAGATTTTCAAGGCAGTGCTCAAAGAACCATGGTAGGAAGGGAAATACGTATGCAGGGGCTTGAGCTCAAAGAACTAAGGTGTCAGAAATGATTCCGATCACAAGTAAAATTAGTCCAGCAATTAAATACTTTCAACAAACTCTTCCTGGGTACTTACAACATACAGGTACTGCACCAATTGTTAAGGTTTTTCTTAAATTTTCAGTAGTCCCTTTTCCACAATTGTTGACATGGACAAGTGGTATTTCCTCAACCCTTTTGAAAAGAACAGGAAACTAGCTTCAGCTATCTCTTACCCACCAGCTTGAAGCCGATTAATCCATTTCTGTAGAAAAATTCTGGAGCCTTCAATAAATAATAGCTTCAAGGGTTTAGGCACTGGAGACTGTGAGGATGTAAATAAAAAGATACCCTCCTCCTTGTCTGGCTGAGCTTAGGGATGTCAAGAAGGACTTCCTGGAGGAGGAAAACTGAGTTATGTTTGAAAATTATGGTGAATTTGTTTTCTGGCAACTCATCTGAAGCTGCCTTGGGTCTTCCCACACCACCCCTCCCCTCCTTCCAGGTGTGGAGAGGTGACTGAAGTGTGAATGCTTCTACCACAGACCCTTTAGATACACCAAAAATACCCCAGTGCCACTTACATTCATAATTAACCCTTAAGCACTTCATTTTATGAAGAGTAGCATTGTCTCCTCAGTTATTTCTGGTGCTAATTCAGACTTTCAGAAATCAAGTTTGCTGAAGGTGAGGGGCCCCTGCACGCAGGTGACAGTTGGTCAGGATCAGCACTTGCTGTTTTCTGTATTCAGCATCTTAATGCGGCTGGCAAAAATCCATACTGCACGGCTCGCGCCTGCTGCACAAGTCTCTCTGGGTCATGGAAAACTCTATAATATTCATTTTTCAGAAATCGAAAGTTTCCCTTCAGGTAACACACCAAGATTTACAGCACCTTGGACAAAATTAGGCATTGGATTAGGAATTCAATGCGTGACAATCTATCTTCCTTCCAGAGAGATATTGTTGCACAAATCAGAAAATCATAGCCTGGTCGTATAATCAACAACATTTCATTCCAGAAAGCATATTATTGCTGGAGTGATAAGGCCTATTGAAGCCGCGGATGGCAATTCTTGAGGTTTCTGAACAGCCACACTTTCTGGGAACACTTGTGTCTTTTCCAAATGCATTTGAGCATTTGAGGATTTTCAAGTCAGCTCTGTTCCTTATAACAGGAGCTGATACAGCCAAGGTCATGGGTTCATTCTAACAAGGGACAGTTTTCTTCACTTTTTATGGCTATATTTTCCATCTTTAAAGCTGCTCCAGTGAGTATCTTCCATGTTAAAAAAGAAAAACCCACAAAAATAAATCTACTAATCCCACATCTCATTCTGTTATGATCTTATTTTTCAAATCCTTCACAGCCAACCAACAACGTTAATACATGTCATGTGTCCCCTAATTACCATTTATGGCATACCTAGTATTTGTCGAACACACTATGTTTTACCTACTTTTATTTCATCACAGCAATCCTATAGGATCAGTATTAATATACCTATTTCTAGGTTGAAAACCAGAGGTTTGGAGAGGTCAAGATAGTTGTTCAAGGTGCCACAGCTAAGAAGTGGCACAGTGGGGATGACTTTCTGGGCCTCTTTTCACTTCCACTTGTATCCAGGGCAGCCTGGCTTTCTCCTCCATGGGGCCGCTGCAATGACTCTCATTGAAGACATCAGTGACTACTGTTAAATCCAGTGGAAAGTTTTTACTCCTTACCTCAGCTGACCTCTCTGCAGCATTTGCCATGGTCCTCTTCCCTCAGACTGCATGATGCCATGCCTTCTGAGTCTCCTTCACCTCCACTGGATGCTCCTTCTGTCTCCTGTATAGCTTTACCTGTCTCTGCCATCTCTTGATGTTGGTGTTACTGGGAGTCCTGTGCACATCACAGAGTACCCACCCTCAGATGGTCTCATGGATCCCCATGGCTGCAGCGGCCATCTGCAGGCTGCCAACTCCCAGGTCTGTATCTCAGCTTGGCCCTCTCTTCTCAGTCTCAGACCTGAAGGTCCCACTGCCCACTGGACCTCAATGTCCTGGATGCCCTGCAGGCACATCAAGTCCACCCCGAAGAGAACCTATGACACGGTCGTCCTTAGGGACAATCATTATTGACCCCATCAGGCCTCCCACCACTGTGGATCTCTTACATTACCCACACACTCTACACACGTCTGTGTGGCTTAAGCTCCCCACCACCCAACCTCCTATCCACTTCCTTCCTGTGGTCTGGGATTTCTATTTCTCTTCTCTGAGTGATCCTTCCACCTTCTTGCTCTCATTGACACCTGAATTCTCCCTAGGAATGTGGTTGTCTCATCAGCCTTCTCAAGTAGAGGCTGTCTTTTCCCCTTCAGAGCCTAGGCTTGAGTGAGGTGTCCTCCTTGCTCCCGTTGCCGTTTCCAGGTGGTCATGTCTTCCTTCTTCCTAGTCAGGTTTCCATGACAGGCCTCCATGCCAGTTTGTTTGACTTGAACATCATTGGGTTATACATCATCTAACACTGTTGCAATTATATACTCTCCTCTTAGTCACTCTTCTTCCTGTATCAGTCATCAAAGATTTTAACACCTGGCTCACTGCATTTTTCTCCTCCACTAGCTCTGCCATCATTTTTTGTGACTTCAGCATTCATGGAGATGAGTCATCTAACTTGCTGACCTCTCAGTTGCTTAACTGACTCATCTCCAATAATGCCTTCCTCCACCCACTTTAGTCACCCCTCCCATGGCCCACCAAAGACCTTGTCATTAAAATATCTTAACCCCAAAGTCTGAATGCTATGCACAGCAACTCTGACCACTGCCAGGTCTCCCACTTGTTTCCTTTAGTGCCCTCCCTCTGGCAAGTCTTTGACTCACTGGAATCTCTAATATTAAGCCTGCCACATTTTCACTACCCAACACAATGATTTCTCTTATTTTAAAACTTCTATTACATCATTATATTTACTTCTTAGATACACCCCTGCTTCTCTTTTTTTCATTATACTTTCCTGGAAACTTCCTAATTTTGTTGGTTAAAGCCAACTTTGCAACCATTCTCACCTGCATCTAAGAAGCTAACCCTGGCTGCAGAAAAATATCAGATCTCATGTCTTAGTTCGCGTTGAGCTGCTATAACAGAATGCCTGAGACTTGGTCATTTATACAGATTGAGAATTATTTCTTCCAGTTCTGGAGGCTGGGATGTCCAAGGGTGAAGGTCCCACATCTGATCAGGGCCTTCTTGCTGCTCACCCCATGGTGGAAGGAATCAAATGCACTAGAGAAAGAGGAGGAGCAGCGACAAACTCTTTTTTTTTTTTTTTTTTTTTTGAGATGAAGTCTCGCTCTGTCACCCAGGAAGGATCTTGGCTCACTGCAACCTCCACCTACCAAGTTCAAGTGATTATCCTGCCTCCTGAGTAGCTGGGATTATGGCATTGCCCTACCATGCCTAGCTAAGTTTTTGTATTTTTTAGTGGAGACAAGGTTTCACCGTGTTGGCCAGGCTAGTCTTGAACTCCTGACCTCATGTGATCTACCTGCCTCAGCCTCCCAAACTGCTGGGATTATAGGCGTGAGCCACTGTACCCAGCCCCAAACTCATCTTTTATCAGGTACCCACCCACTCTGTTCATGAGGGAAGAGCTTTTATGAGGTCCTACCTCTCAAGACTGTTGCATTAGGGTCTGAGTTCCAGCACAGAAACTTTGGGGAGAGACATTCAAAGCATAATAACTCATTTAAAATTTATCCTCACAGATTTCAGTGGGTCTCTAGATCTAAACAACTATTTCATACTTCTTTTTTTTTTTTTTTTTTCCAGACTTCCAGCATCATCTCACTCTCAGCTTGAATCTTGCTTCTTCTTTCATTGAGAAAAAGTAAATCGGAAGAAAACTGCCTCAACCTCCAACTAGCACATTTACCAACCTGCCTGCATTTGTGTCTAGGTGCTCTGACTTTTCCTTATAACAATGGGTACATTGCTTCTGCTCCTCTCTAAGGCCAACCATTCCATGTATATACTGCCTTCCTCAAGAATTTTTCTCCTATAGTTTTTCACTCTCTTTTTTTTTCCTGTAACATCAGAATTCTCTTCTCTACTGGCTCATTCTTATCAACTTACAACCATGCTTTAACTCCCATCTCGAAGAACATTCCTTGACTCCACGTTCCTCTCTGCTGCTCTATTTCTTTTCTCTCCTTTATAGCAAAATTTGTTGAAAAAGTTTATAGTCACTGTCGCCACTTCCTCACCTCATATTTTTTGAGCCCACCCCAAATAGCATGTGTCTTGAGCACTTGGCTGATTTCATTCTTGCTCCACGTTGCCAAATCCAAAAATCTATTCCCAACCTTTTTCTTAATTGTCAATCATTCTTTCTCTTTTGAAACCCTTTCTTTGCTTGATGACTGGGATACCAGGATTGACATCTCTCTTGAAATATAGACTCTGGATACCTGTTCAATTTGTATATTTAACTAGCATTTCAAACTTAACAAACTTAGTATTGTTGATTTCTGCCCAAACCTATGTCTAAATCTTGGCTCAGCCACTTATTAGTTGTAAGTCATTGGGGAAAAAATACATATCTCTGTACCTTAGTATCTTATGTGTAAATTGGGGGTGATAATATTACCTAATTTATAATATTGTAGTGAGGATTAAGTGAGGTAATAACATGAAAAGCACTGCTTTTGAAGCCTGGCATATAGCACGTGCACAATAAATGACGCTTCTTCCCATATCCCTACCCACACTGGTGTCTCCTCTTGAGTATTCTCCACTCAGTGAATGGCATCACCCAGTCACCCAAGTCAGAACTGATCCCACCCTTAACCCCTTCCTACTACTAATGCCCCACATCAATCAATAACCAAGCGCTCTCAAGTCTACCTTTCAAATGTTTCTCAAGGCCCTCCGTTTTGTTCAGTTTTATTTCTGCCCCGCTCCCCCTGTCCTCACTGCAGTCCATCTCTTGCCTGGCTGCAGTTGGTTCTCCAGTCGTTCTCCACCCTACAGCCAGTGACTACCTTAAAATTCATTATCTTCTCATACAACTTCCCTTCAGTGTATCCTGAGTTATCTCAGGAAGTAATTCAAATTCTTATATTTCTGTGCATCATGATTACTCAACAGGAGACTTTAGAATTTGGCCTCAGCTCTCTTTCCTCTCTCACCACTTCCCACCCTATCTCCAAAGCCATGGTACTGAATTTAGGAACGATTTGCCACTTCCAGAATTTGCCATGAATTGTTACCTCAAGTTCTTACCTGTATGTGTGGTTTCTTCTGTCTAGGACATTGTATTACCTACCCACCCCACCCTTTTTACCTGACTAACTCATACCTGAAGTGTTGGTCCGCATATTTCCATCTCTAAGAGGCAGGGTTGATTTTTCCTATTTGGAGTTAGCCACTCCCTCCTGCCTGCACTCATAGCTTCTCATACTTTCCTTATGATGGCCCATTTAAATGATGTGTTTTCCCATCAGCTCTGAGATCCTGGAGGGAAGAACCTTGCGCTCAAAACTCCTGGGAGAAGCAATTTTAATCCTTTGGTCTTCTTGGAATACTGTCCGGTTTCTTGATATCTTAGCTGTGCACCTAAATGAGTACAGCACATACATACTTATATGTGCCTTGACATACCTTTTTTGATAACTGAAATGAAGCTCTAGGGTTCTATGGTCTCTAAGATTCTTTCTACTTCTAAAATATTAGAACTGTCTGATATACTGGGCTCTATGGGGTCAGGATGCCACTTGTCGGAATTTAAGAATTGAAGATGCTGGAGGATTCTGATCCCAACTTTATCCAGCCTAAAATAGCTGGGCAATTACTTTTTACTTTTCTATCCAGTTGTTTAGAAACCATGTAGACACCATCTAAAAGCGAAGTTATTAAACCGTTTTCTTTGGGGAATGACTTAACTGTTTTACATTCATTTTCGACCCAAGCTTCTTAGAATAATGGAGACAGCTAGATATAACAATTAAATGGTGCTACTCCCCAAAGGCCACTTGCTCCAGTTTATAATCCTGTTCCTGCCACACTATAGCAAACAATCCTTCCTGCTCTGACTCCCCCTGGTGTGTTAATGAATTCTCCTGCTTATAAACCGGTGCTATTGCAGGCCTGCTTGACTCTTTGGAGGAAGCAAGGGTTAGGCAGTTAGTTGTCTGGTATCTAGGTGAACCTGAAGAAGAGAAACAAACTTCTTTGTTTCCCTCTACCTCGTGGGTGGAAGTTGCAGTGTGCTAAGATGGTGCCACTGCACTCTAGCCTGGGCAACAGAGTGACTCCATCTCAAAGACAAACAAAAAACTCCAGGGAAATGGGAAAGAATGGCACTGGAGATCTGCAGTTCATATGCATTTCTCTAAGGAAAGGCTGTAGGGTATGAGAAGGGAGCATTAGAGAGAGGGGAACCTCAGGGGCTTTTCCCAGGAAGATCCAGGGAATTGTCTGATGTCTAGGAGCCTTCACATTTCTGAACTTAAAAGATACTTCAGTGCTTGGCAATAAATGGGGCTAAGGTATCACCAAACAGAATGGATACTGAAGGATTATAAAGATACTCAAAGATTCTGAGACCACCTCTACTCATTTAAACATATCCAGTTAGCTAACTGCACTTATTCCCTTTTTTGTTCAGTCATTTGTAAAACATGTAGACACGATAAGAGCAGAAAGTTATTAAACTGCCATATTATAGAGAGTTACCTGATTCTGAAGGCAATAGGGAGCCACTAAAGATTCTTAAGCAAGGAAGTAACCTGATTTGTGTAGTCTTTTAGAAATGTCAATCTGCAGGAGCAGGAGAAAGGGAGATGAGAGGAAGGGGGACCAATAAAGAAGTTGTTATGGCACCAGTATCATCTGCAAGGACGAGAAAAGTCATTCTGCCTTCACGTCACTGCAGGCAGCCATAGCTGGGACCTATGCAGGCTGGAAGACGGGGAGACATACCATGGTAGCCACAGGAGGAACCAGAGGAAACACCCCTTCCTGCTTGGGTCCCCTATTTGCCCAGCTACGCCCTTTAGCCCCCATTACCAAGGTCATCTCACCCTTCTTTTTGATACCCCACCTCTAGTCCTTTTTTTAAATTATGATTTTACTTTAAGTTCTCGGATACATAGGTAGAACGTGCAGATTTGTTGCATAGATATAAATGTACCATGGTGGTTTGCCCCACCTATCAACCTGTCATCTAGGTTTTAAGCCCCACATGCATTAGGTATTTGTCCTAACAGTCTCCCTCCCCTTGTTCCCCATCCCCCGACAAGCCCTGGTGTATAATGTTCCCCTCCCTGTGTCCATGTGTTCTCATTGTTCAACTCCCACTTATGAGTGCGAATATGCGGTATTTGGTTTTCTGTTCCTGTGTTAGTTTGCTGAGGATGATGGCTTCCAGCTTCATCCATGTCCCTGCAAAGGACATGAACTCATTCTTTTTTATGGCTGCATAGTATGCCATGGTGTATATGTGCCACATTTTCTTTATCCAGCCTATCTTTGATTGGCATTTGGGTTGGTTCCAAGTCTTTGCTATTGTAAATAGTGCTGCAATAAACATACGTGTGCATGTGTCTTTATAGTAGAATAAAGACTATTCTACTTTATTTTTTTTATTGCATTTTAGGTTTGGGGGTACATGTGAAGAACATAAAAGATTGTTGCATAGGTACACACATGGCAGTGTGATTTGCTGCCTTCCTCCCCATCACCTATATCTGGCATTTCTCCCCATACTCTCTTTCCCCAACTCCCCAATCTCCACTGTCCCTCTCCTATTTCCCCCCCGACAGACCCCAGTGTGTGATGCTCCCCTCCCTGTGTCCATGTGTTCTCATTGTTCAACACCTGCCTGTGAGTGAGAACATGTGGTGTTTGATTTTCTGTTCTTGTGTCAGTTTGCTGAGAATGATGGTTTCCAGGTTTATCCATGTCCCTACAAAGGACATGAACTCATCGTTTTTGATGGCTGCATAATATTCCATGGTGTATATGTGCCACATTTTCCCTGTCCAGTCTATCATCGATGGGCATTTGGGTTGGTTCCAGGTCTTTGCTATTGTAAACAGTGCTGTAATGAACATTAGTGTGCATGTGTCCTTATAGAAGAATGATTTATAATCCTTTGGATATATACCCAGTAATGGGATTGCTAGGTCAAATGGAATTTCTATTTCTAGGTCCTTGAGGAATCGCCACCCTGTCTTCCACAATGATTAAACTAATTTACACTCCCACCAACAGTGTAAAATTGTTCCTATTTCTCCACATCCTCTCCAGCATCTGTTGTCTGCAGATTTTTTAATGGTGGCCATTCTAACTGCCGTGAGATGGTATCTCAATGTAGTTTTGATTTGCATTTCTCTAATGACCAGTGATGATGAGCATTTTTTCATATGTTTGTTGGCCTAATGTATGTCTTCTTTTGTAAAGTGTCTGTTCATATCCTTTGCCCACTTTTGAATGTGTGTGTTTGTTTGTTTTTCTTGTAAATCTGTTTTAGTTCTTTGTAGATCCTGGATATCAGCCCTTTGTCAGATGGGTAGACTGCAAAAATTTTTTCCCATTCTGTTGGTTGCCGATTCACTCTAATGACTGTTTCTTTTGCTGTGCAGAAGCTGTGGAGTTTGATTAGGTTCCATTTGTCTATTTTGGCTTTTGTTGCCAATGCTTTTGATGTTTTGGTCATGAAGTCCTTGCCTACGTCTATGTCCTGAATGGTTTTGCCTAGATTTTCTTCTAGGGTTTTTATGGTGTTAGGTCTTATGTTTAAGTCTTTAATCCATCTGGAGTTAATTTTAGTGTAAGGTGTCAGGAAGGGGTCCAGTTTCTGCTTTCTGCACATGGCTAGCCAGTTTTCCCAACACCATTTATTAAACAGGGACTCCTTTCCCCATTGCTTGTT
>PVKV010034273.1:0-17860 GCA_004027835.1 Alouatta palliata
GAGGTTCACACCTTACCATCTCTGTTGAATTAAACCAGGAAGAACACAGCTATGAAAATGTAGCGCTCCCGGAGTGAAAGATACAAAAGTTATCTTTGATTTCTTCAGTAAAGCCCTTCAAGGTTTACTCTCCCATCTCGCAAGGCCCACATCTTGTTCAAGGACCAAACCCACAGGCTTTGGCATTGCCTAATTTAAGTGACCAAAAAATGAAAACCATTAACCAAAGCTTGCTGCTTAACACTCCCCAGGTCCACAGGGGACAAGGAAATGCTGGGAGGGGAGGGGACCCATGGCACGCACTCTTGAGATGCAGGAGCACCAGTCACGGAATCAAGCTGGCTTGGATCAGGGCCTGGGAAAGTCAGTCCCGGATGTACTGGGACATAAACGGGTGATTCCGTCATACCTACAGCCCTGGGCCTTCTCCTCTCTGCCTCAGGTATTGAACCAAGAGTTCCTATTCCAAGCTGCCCTGCTGGCTCAGGGGTCCAGGAGCCCATGGGCCTGGCCTCTGGCAGTCTGCATGCTTTCACAAGGACAGCAGTTTGCTAACAGATGTTACCCCATGATGTGGGGGCGGGCTCACACTGGGTGTCTCCCCCACACTCTTCCCACTGGATGTGGCACTCAGGATACCTGCATTTGTGGGATGTACACATGAGGCAGGAGTTGAAGCTGCCTGCTGCAGGCATGCGACTGCTCACTCCCTCCTGATCGTCCCCCACCCCAGGCAGTCGAGTCAACACCAGAAGAGATCATGGCTAGCGTTAAAATTTGCAGTGTTTCTAAGGGGAAGAAAATGTCACATAGAAAGTATTACAAAGAAGGATTAAATCTGTCAGCTGTCCAAACACTATAAGACCACATGCTTTATACAGCGGCAATGCAGTCAAGCCCGCTTCTCCACGCGGCGAGCGGAACTGGGACAGGCCTCCTCCGCAGGAGGCGGCTGAGGAAGGCAAGGGAGCGCTAGGAGGTCTGCTGCTTCTGAAGCCTCCGTTCTGCGGCGGCAGCCAGCATCCTTCGACGCAGGGTCACGGGGTCGGAGGACGCACCTTCTGAGGCGAGGAAGCTCTCTGAGGCTGCGTCACCTTCAGAACTTTTGTTCAAGAAACGCCTAGAAAAAACAGAAGAGTTTTTCTCTCACATGGGAGAGACGGGAACTGTGGAACACATCCAGAAGGCTGATTTCACATCTCCCCATGTCCAGACACCTTCATGAAGCTGTCACTCAGCACCACCCATGACAAAGACATCCAGAACCCAACAGATGGGCGCAAGTTCTCTCTGCACCAGGGAGGAACCCTCCAGCGCTGTCCCACTCTGCCTCCCCCTGCCCATCCCCTCCACCCACAGGTGCAGCACAGAATCCCCACAATGACAGGGTCCACCAGAGCCCAAACCCACTGGATGAACGCACTGCTAGCCCTGTCCTCAAGAGCTGGGACAAAACCCCTCTATCCACAAGACGCACCTGCTGCAGCTGCCACCAGCCATGGGGGTGTGACACACAGATGCGCCATGTGTGTTCACAACGCTCAGCTGAAAGGCAGAGTGGTCAAGAGGAAGGGCCTGGGAGGAGACACCAAGGCCAGGCTAGTGCTAACCTCTCCAGCCTCGATTTCTTTAGCTGTATGTCAGCCAAATGGGTTAATAGTACTCCCTCTTAGAGCTGTTAAAATAATTCACATAAAGGACTTAGAACAGGTTGGCACACAAGTGCTCTCTCGGCAAGCGTGGCCAAAGGGGTCCAGGGGAGACGACCAGTGACACCAGCATCAGAGGTAGACCAGTAGGGCCCAGTGTTATCAGATGCTCTGGTTTTTCAAGAGAGGCTTGAAATCTGAGTTTTGGGGTGGCATGTAATGGCTTTTCACTATTGGCATCTGTTTAAAAAAAGAAGACATGGGGCTGACAACGGCCTTTAGCCACTGGCTTTTGACCTGGATTACGCCAAGCATGGCTGGAGAAGTGACTCACTTGCGAGCCTGCTGGAGGAGCTCATCCTTACGCTGCACCAGCATGCGCTGTCTCTCATCAGCAGACTTGGAGAAGCGGCTCCCACGAGCCTCGAAGTCTTCCACCTCGCTGGGCTCCATTTCCACCTCACCAAAGTCCAGTGTCTCCTCCAGGTGAGGATTGAGGTCCAGCGGCACACGCTCGGTCTGGACATGGGAGGAAGCAAGGAGGTAGCTGTGAGCACAGCCCTCCCTCCTAAGCAGGTTTCCTGCCTAACGGCACCCCAGACAAGGTTGTTCTAGGCTCAAAGAGTGAGCCAAGCAGGGAGGCAGAAAATAGGAACCATAAGCTACCGGTAATGGAGCAGCGAGTAGCACTAAGAACAGGACCTGACTCTCAGAATGTTCCTTCCATATCAGAGGGATAAGTAAACGATTACCAGCATGAAAAACATAAGCACCTTCAAGCTGCACTCTCAGAATATGCTACCAACACGTCAACTGTGAGTTTACATCACAGGGAATTTTCTGTTCACTTCTACTAATTGCTCAAAAATGGAGCAGTGGTACAATCTCAGCTCACTGCGGCCTCAACCTCCCCAGGTTCAGGTGATCCCACCACCTTAGCTTCCCAAGTAGCTGGGACTATAGGCTCATGCCACCACACCTGGTTAATTTTTGTATTTTTTGTAGAGACAGGGTTTTGCTATGTTGCCCAGGCTAGTCTCAAACTCCTGGGCTCAAGCGATCTATCCATCTCAGCCTCCTAAAGTGCTGGGACAACAGGTGAGAGTCACTGTGCCCAGCCCTAAGTATCTAAGAGACAGGATGGATTATATGGTTCCCTGGCTTTGGCTGAAGCTCCAAAGTCCACAACAATGCCCAGGCACCCCTGCATCCTAGCAGGTGCCCGACCATCTGTGCTGCTCATGCTCCCAGATGCAGACCTGGGCTGGCCACGGTCAGCCCATTGCCCGCTTCTAGGCTGTGACAGGATGGAGGTGGGTACAGCTGAGAGGCAGGCTGTTTTACTTCAGAGTTCCTGCCGGACCCACCCTCACTTCTTCCTGCCTTCAGCTAAGCTCAAGAGGGAACTTCAAGAGAACCACCTGTATCCCCTAGAGTCAGGGAACAGGGGAACTGGTGGCTGCATACACTTGAGAAATCTACAGAAAGAAACTGAGAGTAGCCAATAAAAAACAGGGCAGTGGGGAGCTCTGATGGGAACACTTTTGCCTTCCAATGACTCCAGGCAATACTGTGTGTCCTGGAGCTTGGACTGGGCTCCTGCACGAGGGAACCAGCCTAAGGCTGTTGAAAAGAACTCTGCCCAAAAGGACCACTTGGAAAGATGATGAGACACCCATGAAGGTGGGAGTGGTCATCAACAGCCAGCCTAGGGTTAAAGGAAGTATATTTGAGGAGGTTTCTGGGGCCAGATGTGGCAGGGAGAGAGTTGGCACAACATCTACACACACACACACACACACACACACACACACACACACACACAGGCTAGGGTCTCACTGTCCTATCCCAACCCTCTCCTCTAAGCCTGACCCTAGAGCAGGTTAGAAAGAACGGTGAGGGTGGGCGCGGTGGCTCACATCTGTAATCCCAGCACTTTGGGAGGCTGAAGTGGACACATCACGAGGTCAAGAGATCAAGACTATCCTGGCCAACATGGTAAAACCCTGTCTCTACTAAAAATACAAAAATTAGCTGGATGTGGTGGTGCGTGCCTGTAGTTCCAGCTACTCAGAAGGCTGAGGCAGGAGAATCACTTGAACCCTGGAGGTGGAGATTGGAGTGAGCCGAGATCATGCCACTGCACTCCAGCCTGGCAACAGAGCGAGACTCTGTCAGGAAAGAAAGAAAGAAGAGAAAGAAAAAAGGAAAGAAGGAAAGAAAGAAAGAAAGAAAGAAAGAAAAAAAGAAAGAAAGAAAAAGAAAGAAAGAAAGAAAGAAAGAAAGAAAGAAAGAAAAGGAAAGAAAGAAAAGAAATAAAAAAAGAAAAAGAAAAGAAAGAAAGAAAGAGAAAGAAAGAAAGAGAAAGAAAGAAAGAAAGAAAGAAAGAAAGAAAGAAAGAAAGAAAGAAAGAAAGGAAGAAAGAAAGAAAAGAAAAGAAAAGAAAGAAAGAATGGTAAGTGAGGAGGCAAGGAGACGTTGGAAAGACAGGAGCAGCCCACCACAGCCCCTGCTCTGTGCAGCTGCAAGCCTATTACCAGTCTGAGCGGGGGCAGGGCAGAGACCAGAATGGAAGGCGAGTGGAGCTGATAAGCTTACTTGCTACACTGAAGTTTCTGTTAACTGATTGTATTCAAGGACTTGTTATTTCTTCACAAATGACCAAAAATGTTGCACAGCAAGTTTCCTTGTGAAACATGTACTTTCTAAAATATACATATATTTTAGAAATCTTCATGCTAACTCTAGAAGCAGAGGTGGAAAAATCCAGAGACTGAATGTGCTGTACCCACAGATGCCCCCAAGCCCATCTGGTGTCCCTATCTCAGCTTCACCAGCTATCCAAAAACTGGAAATGCAGACATGGATCCCTTCCTTAGAAGCCATGCACCATTTCACAAATGACACATAATCCAATTACAGATGTGGATATGAAAATCTTAACCCAGCAACAGATTTGAAGAAATCCTAGTAGCTTTTACTATTTCCTATTTGTAGAGAAAAACACATGAGGTGAAAGCTTGTGTCACTCACCAGTGCTTCTAGAAGAGACCTTGTGCACCCTGGTAAGGAAGGCAGTGCCACCCTAGACCCAATCCCACATGCAGGAAAGCCCCTCACAGCACAAACACAGAAACGAAAAGGCGGGGTTGTCCAATTTTTATTTGTGGTTGCATAAGAAAGTGCTCTGACATGGTAACTGAGGAAGTGAATGGGATCACAGAAGAGGAGTGGGAACCAGGGATGCAGGTGTAGGGTGGAGGGCGTGGGAGGGGGAGGGTGGTGCCTCAGCCCTGCTGCTTGGGGTTAGGGTGGCCACCTCAAAGCACCCAAAGTGGGTCACCAGACAGATCTGGTTCTCAAGAAAGCCACGCTTCCCCCAGCCCCACCCAGCTCAGGCGGTCTGTTTTGCAAAATGCATGGAAGTATCTCGAAATCCTGAGTTGGACAAGTGAGGTGTAGGGGAGGGCATCTCAATGGCCTCAGCTCCCTGGAGAGCTTGCCCTAGGCCATCCCCATCTGGGTTTAGATGGGTCCAGGCACCCTCCCAGTCCCGAGCCCAGCTTCTTTCTGCCCTTCCATGGGCTCTCACCCAGGCTCAAGGTTGCAGGGCTGGCCCAGGGAAGCACGACCCCTTTTTCCTCCAGCACATGAGGGCAATCCCCAGGGAGTGGCTGCCAGCCCTGGGTGGAAACGTGGGCCACACCACGGATACAGCCTCATTTGCTGCCCTTCATCACTGGGGCAGATACAGCACAGTTTCTTTTGTACTCTTGCCCTAAGCCTCACAGGCATCAGGACTGAGGAAGACCACTGCCAGGACCACATTCCCCCTCCACAGTTCCATGAACTCACCCTCGCTAAAGTACAGGTCTTACCTGGGCAGAAGTTTCTCCCTCTTCCTGGTCACTGCTTGGCCTTTCCATGGGACTGTTCAATGCAGGTCTGATACTATCTGACCGCTGGAAGAGAAAAAGCACCACAGTCACTCAGAAATCAAATCACAGACTCAGGGAAACCCTGAAGTACAGAGGGAGCTGTGGTACCCAACCCAGCCTGTAACCTGAAGGAAGTCTACAGCATCACAGAAATTAAACTGCCTTAAAGATGAAAAGCAAGACAAAGGAGGCTGAGGCCGAACCTAGAGTTCACGTCTGAGAGTCAGCAACCGGCCCCACATTTAGTTTCCTCTTGAGTAACAGTAACGAGACAACGAAAACAGTTTAACAGCAGATAACACTGACTGAAACCTAACTTCGTGCATGGCACCAGTGAAAACCGGGGACTGTTTATCTTCTCATCCTATGAAAAGGTGCTGCTGTTGTTCTCCTTCTGGCCAGTTTAGGATCTACACAATGCTGCAGACACTCTGGGGACTGGCCAGCACCCCTCAGTCTCGCTGCCTCAGTGCTTGCTGGCTGGCTGCTGTCTGTATTTCATTGCTTGAGGACTTTCTCTGGCTACATGAGGTAATTCGGCCACTCCAGAGGCAGCCCTTAACCAGTGAGGAAGCGAATTAGTCTATGAACACCTCAGCTCCTCATCTCCTGTGAGGGATATGTTCTACGCTGGATCCCAGAGGCACCAAACGGGAAGGAGCTTCAGTCACCCATGGTGGTAACTTGCTTGATAACAAACCCATGACTGGCCACCCCAGCTCACATCCCTACCCATAACCTGTGATTCCTGTGGCCACTTCCCAAATTTAACTATGTGCATTCAAATACTTGTCCCAGGGTCTGCTTCTGGGGAAATCCACAGTCAACGCCAGGTCAAATAGCTGAGAACTGGGAATCACATCTAATATCTCAGCCCATGTGACTAAGTGTCCATACTCTTTCCTGCTTCAGAGAGTCTCAGGTTTTAGAATTTTATTAATAGATTCCCACATATTTTTACATACTAAAACTGAATAATTTGGGGTAGATTATTCCCTGGTCACATACAAATTCTGTGGTCCTGCCAGAAGGCTCATCTATATTAATACTTCTTGTATCCATCAAAGTGGAGATCTGACCTTTTTAAAAATCAAAAATACCACTTCAGATAGATGAATGGTAGCTAGTGGCACAGCACACCAATGTGCAAAGCCAACTAGGGACAGATGGCACTAGCTCCTAGAGCAGGGTGTTGGCAAACTACAGCCTCAAGGCCAAGGTCACTACTCTAATTATTTTTGTAAATAAAGTTTTATTGGAACACAGTCTTGCTCATTTACTTAAATACTATCCATGGCTGCTGAAATACTATGATAGCAGAGCTGAGAAGCAACAAAGATTATGGGGCCTAAAATATTTATTATCTGCCCTTCAAAGAAAAATGTTGCCAGTCTTTGTCCAATAGGAACCAATACTATGACTTCCTAGACTGGCAAGGGCAGGCTGGTTTAGAGTGTATGTCTGAACAAAAAGTTACTCACCTTACTTTCGGTGAGTCTGTTCTCAGTTATTAATTAGGGAAAGTTAGGGAGTTTACAGAAACCCTTCACTAAGTCATAAATAATATTCAGCTGTTAAGTAACTAAAACAGTTAACCTACAGTATTCAATCTCTGTGAAGACAGAATCCATTTATCACGCTTTAAAACCCGTTTTACCTGTGTAGGAAAAGGTACTTGGATCCGTCCTTCTAAAATGTTGTCTGTTGTTATTTCCACTGAGCGTGTCAGCTGCAGGTCCTGCAGCACTAGATGGTATGGAACCTGGGGAAACATCTCTTGAATCTGATGAGCCTACAGGAATACAAATAGAGTCCACAGAAACATTCACTGGCAACAGTTGCTGACTGAAGTCACAGTGTATGGCAGGCTTTGGGCAAAGAATGTGACGTCATGCCCTGAAAACACAGGTAAGGGAGCCACCTTTATTCGGTAGGTCACCTTCACACTGCAGTCCCTTTAGTATTTTTCCAGGAAGCCAAACAAGCAACTGCGGGCAGCATAAATTTCAACATAGGACGAGCACAGAAAACCAACTGGATCCCAAGAGAACCTCGACTACAATATTCTAGTTTTAATAAGTGTTCATTTTAACTACCATTCAAACCAGCAATCCCACTACTGACTATATATCCAAAGGGAAAGGAATCATTATATAAAAAACATACCTACGCTCACATGTTTATTGCAGCACTATTCACAGTAGCAAAAATATGAAATTAACCTAAGCATCCTTCAACAACGGACTCGATAAAGAAAATGAGGCACATATATACCATGGAATATTACTCAGCCACACACATAAAAAACAAATCATATCTTTTGCAGCAACATGGATGGAACTGGAGGCTATTATTCTCAGTGAAATAACTCAGGAACAGAAAGTCAAATACCGTATGTTCTTATAAGTGGGAGCTAAACAATGAGTGTGCATGGCCATCCAGAGTGGAATAACAGACATTGTACTATGAAAGGTGGGAGGTTGGGAGGGGGTGAGGGTTGGAAAAATTCCTGCTGGTACAATGTTTATTCTTCAGATGATGGTTACGCTGAACACCCAGACTTCACCACTACGCAATATACGCATGTAAGAAACCTGCACTTGCAACCTATAACTACATAAAAATAAAAGTTTTAGAAGTATTCATTTTCTTTTTTTTTTTTTTTTTTGGTTTTTGAAATGGAGTCTCGCTCTGTAGCCAGGCTGGAGTGCAGTGGCACAGCCTTGGTTCACTGCAACCTCCAACTCCCTGGTTCAAATGATTCTCCTGCCTCAGCCTCCCAAGTAGTTAGGATTACAGGCAAACAACACCATGCTCAGCTAATTTTTGTATTTTTAGTAGAGACAGAGTTTCACAGTGTTAGCCAGGATGGTCTTGATCTCCTAACCTTGTGATCTGCCCGCCTCGGCCTCCCAAAGTGCTGGGATTACAGGTGTGAGCCACCGTATCCAGCCCAAAAGTATTCATTTTCAAGCTCAAAATATCTTGGGTATAAAAATATGTTTTCCTTAAAGATATAATCCTAAAGGGAACAAATACATTATGTTAAGTGAAAGAGGTCTGACTCAAAAGCTAGGTGTATGGTTTCATTTAGATGGCATCTGGAAACAGGCACAATTATAGGGAAAAGTGATAAGTGGTTGCCAGGGGCTGAGAGTCAGGGAAGGAAGTGACTATAAAAGGATGCAGCAGAATTCTGGAGGGTGGGAATGGAACTGTTCACATCTCGATTATGGTGACAGATACACAATTATGTGTTGAACTGGATACTAAAAAGGGTAAATTTTTACTCTATTTCAATTATATCTCAATGGTAAAAAAAAAAAAAAAGATTATAGAGAATACAAATTCCTTACATGGCTCTGGAGCTGCAGTTTTCCAACTGTACTCTAGAGGCATCTCAGAGCTTACTTAGGGCTCTAGGGTGGTGGTGTGTGTAGGAAGAGCAGACATAGGCCTGGCCACACCACCACCCATACTTTCATCCGAGCAGCTCTGGATTTTTTTCACATATGTAAATTAATTTTACGTATGTTTATAACCAAGGTTTTATTTTCGGAAAAGAACTAATAACTAAAACAAAAAAAGAAAAAAGAAGAAAAAAAATAATTGCCTTAGGGGCACAATAAAGTCCTCCTGAGATATCAGCTCCCACGAACATGTTGTTATAACTGTAGAAAGAGTGGGAAGTATGTCTCAATGTCAGAACCTTGATGAAAAGGTCTGCACCAAGCCCTGTCTAGAGTTCTTGCCAGGGGTGGAATGTTGGCAAGATAAGCAGTGCCCAGGGCCCCGAGCCTCCTCGTTCGTGCAACCAGCTTGTTTATGTTGTTTATGTTGTTTATGAGTTGATCATTATTCTCCCAGCTCAGGTCAAACCTAACTGGGCAAGAGTCCATAAAAACCTCTAAAATCAGATAAAATTTCTCTTTATTCTTCAACAGCTTCCCCCTCATTTCCCAAATAAAAAACACCTAAGATTCATTTTACTAGACCAAAGCTTTTCTACCAGAAAATCTAGCAAGTTAAATATTGGATCTTAATAAAAAATGCATTGTTCCAGTATATTAGTTGTACCAAAAATAGTCCACTCCAACCCATCACAGAACTGGAGGAAGAAGAGCCAGGGCCTGCCTGAGAATTCTAAACTCCAAGAAGAGAATTCTGATTCTGAGGAGGGTTGCACACCCTTGAAGTCTGACTTGTTAAAGCACGTGGGTGGGGTGGTCCAGCTGCTGAGCTTCAACAGCTGCCTGACCCGAGAACCTCTGCAATGCCTGCCACCGAGCTACCACACTCCCAGACCACCTATACCCACCAAGATGTCACCCTCACTCTCTGCTGACAGCCCAGCTGAGGTTTAAGGAGAAAGAGGGGCCAACAAAGTCATGCCTCCTTCTTTTATTATGGCCCAAAATGGATAAAATTTACCATCTTAACCATTTGTCAGTGTAAGTGAGCCCTCAGTCCCACTGTAGGTGAGTTTCACAGGCTGACTTAGCCAGCCATGGATCAAGTGTTATGTAGTTGCTGGCATGTACTGTACAATTAAGCCGAGGATGGCCGTGTCTGTACTGAACACGCACAGGCTTTCTTGTCATTATTTCCTAAACAATACAGTGTAACAACCATTTACGAAGCATTTACACTGTATTCGGTATTAGAAGTAATCTGGAGGTAATTTAAAGTATAAGGGAGGATGTGGGCAGGTTACATGCAAACGGTATCCCCCACCCTTTTTTTTTTTTCCTACCTTACACTATTAAGGGTTAAAGTGCCCCATTTTACATCAGAGACTTAAGCATCCACGGATTTTGGTATCTGAAGAACCAATCCCCAAACACCAAGGGTTGACTAGATAGCGTAGCAGTGTTAACCACAGGCACATGGCTGTGCAACAGATCTTCTGAACGTTTTCATCTTGCCAAAGTGAAACTATATCTAAGAACAACAGCCCTATTTCACCTCACCCCACCCCTCCTGCAGCCATCATTCTGCTTTCTGTTTGTAAGAGTTTCACATGGTATTTGTCTTTTTGTGAGAGAATTATTTCACATAGCTTAATGTCCTCCAGGTTCATTCGTGCTGCAGAGCATGTGACAGGACTCCCTTCCCTTTGAAGGTTGAGTACTATTCCAGTGTATGGATTGGCCAGATGTTCCATATCCATCCATCTCCAGCAGACATTTCAGTTGCTTCCACCCCTTGGCTTTATAAACCAAATCTGGATATGGCTGTAGCTATATCCATCCATCCTCACAACCCTCTCTCCTACTCACTCCCAACCCCAGCCTGCTCTTTTAGTTGACTCTTCTATTTATTCTGTCCCATCAATCTCTACCCCTCTGGTGATCATCCTACACACACACCAAACATGCTTTCCAATCTACCTTTAAAAAACAACAGCTGGGCGCGGTGTCTCATGCCTGTAATCCCAGCACTTTGAGAAGCTGAGGCAGGCGGATCACGAGGTCAGGAGATCGAGATCATCCTGGCCAACATGGTGAAACCCCATCTCTACTAAAAATACAAAAAAATTAGCTGGGTGCGATGGCATGCACCCATAGTCCCAGCTACTCTGGAGGCTGAGGCAGGGGAATCACCTGAACCTGGAAGGCAGAGGTTGCAGTGAGCTGAGATGGCACCACTGCACTCCAACCTGGTGACAGACCAAGACTCAGTCTCAAAAAAAAAAAAAAGAAAACCTGAATTGTAATTGAAAAATTGCTACAGACTCAGTGTAACAACTCTGAGAGGTAAAAACTCCAGGGCACTCAAGCAGAGGGGGCTCCCCTCTAATACTGTGAGATTCAGCACCAGGAGTGATCAGGTTTCTCAGTAAATATCTGACAAGCATCCCCTCCTGCTTCCAGCACGGAGAGGGGAACAAGCACCTCAGTGAAATCAGCCAGGGCACTCTTTTCTTGACAATGTCTGCCCTCAGGAGAAACTACCCAACCAGAAGATCATCTGTTGGGGTCTGATCAGAGCTGCACTTACCCAAGGGAACTCTAGTCTGCTCCAGCCATCCTGTCCCAGAGGAAGGGAAACTGAGAAGTAGGTTGAAGTTTGCAGTCCAGAGGCATAGGCTCACTAATGCCCTAATCCCTAGGACTATAGAGTCCTGGGATTAGAGCCCTAATCCAGGACTATAGAATGCCTCCCTCCCTCCCCTGACACCTACATCATGACAGGCCTGTTTACCACAGTCCCCTTTACACAGTACATTGTGTTCAACTACCATGAAGAAATTATAAGGCATACTAAAAGGCAAAAAACACAATTTGAAAAGACAGAGCAAGCATCAGAGCCAGACGGAGCAGAGATGCTGAAATTAACAGACTGGGAATTTAAAACTATATTAATATGCAAATAGCACTAATGGATAAAGTGGACAGCATGCAAGAACAGACGGGCAGCATGAGCAGGCAGATGGAAAACTTAAGAAAGAACCAAAAAGAAGTGCCAGAGACCAGAAACACCAACACGAGTAAAGAATTCCCATGACAGACTTATTAATAGATGGACACAGCTGAGGGAGGAATCTCTGAGCTTGAGATACATACTTTGAAAATGGAAAAGCAGGCCAGATACAGTGGCTCACATCTGTAATCCCAGCACTGTGAGAGGCCAAGGCAGATGATCACCTGAGGTCAGGAGTTGAAGACCAGCCTGGGCAACATGGTGAAATACCATCTCTACTAAAAATACAAAAATTTACCTAGGCACAGTGGTGCATGCTTGTAATCCCAGCTACTGGGGAGGCTGAGGCAGGAGAATCACTTTAACTCCGGAGACGGAGGTTGCAGTGAGCCAAGATCGTGCCCCTGCACTCCAGCCTAGGTAACAGAGTGAGACTCTATCTCAAAAAAAAAAAAAAGGAAAAGCAAAGAGAATAAAAACTGAAAATAACAGCAGAAAATTCAAGGACTGTGGAGCAACTACAAAAGGTGTAAACACACTTAATGGAAATTGCAGAAGGAAAAGAGAAAGGAACACAAGAAATAATCAAAACAATAATGGCTGAGAACTTTCCCAAATTAATGTCAGACACCAAACCACAGATCCAGGAATCTCTAAGCAGGGCAAATGACAAAAAAAAAAAAAAAAAAAAAAAAAAAAAAAAAAAAAAAAAAAAAAAAAAAAAAAAAAAAAAAAAAAAAAAAAAAAAAAAAAAAAAAAAAAAAAAAAAAAAAAAAAAAAAAAAAAAAAAAAAAAAAAAAAAAAAAAAAAAAAAAAAAAAAAAAAAAAAAAAAAAAAAAAAAAAAAAAAAAAAAGCCACCAAAAAAACAAATAAAAACAACACAACAAAAAACTACACCAAGGATATCAAATTCAAATTATAGAAAATCAAAGATTAAGAAAAAAAATCCTGAAAGAGGCCAGAGGGAAAAACACCTTACCTCTAGAGGAACAAAGATAGGAATGACATAGCTCTTCAGAAACCCCGCAAGCAAGAAGACAGTGAAGGGAAATATTTAAAGTGTTAAGAAAAGACTCAGCAACTGAGATTCTATACCCCACAAAATTATCCCTCCAAAGGGAAGCAGAAACAAAGACTGTCTCAGACAAACCAAAGTTGAGGGAATGCGTTGCTATGAGACCTGCCTTACAAGAAATGCTGAAAATAAAAGGTTCTCTAGAGAGAAAGAAATCGATACAGGTCCGAAAGCTCAGCTCTACGTAAAGAAAGGAAGAGCATTAAAGAAGGTATAAGTAAAAACTGTTTCTTAATCTAACAGAACATTCAGTTCAAAATAACAACAGCAACAACATATTCAGTTATGTGTGCTTGTGGGTGTGGGTCTGGGTGCTTATGTACTCACATACAGGTGAAATGAATGACAACAATGAATGATACAAGGGACAGGAATGAGGAATTAGGATTGTTTTGTTATCACAAAGTACTCACACTTCCCATGCAGTGGTACAGTGTTATTTGAAAATAAACGAATTAGCTGTAAATGTGTATTACAAACTCTTGGGCAACCATTAAAACAAGCTTGTCCAACCCATGGTCCACACAGCTTTGAATGCAGCCCAACACAAATTAGTAAACTTTCTTAAAACATTATAAGATATTTTTACAATTTCTTTTTAGCTCCTTTGCTATCATTAGTATTAGCATATTTTACGTGTAGCCCAAGACAACTCTTCTTCCAACATGGCCCAGGGAAGCCAAAAGATTGGACATCCCTGCATTAAAATAAGTAACAAATAGTGTAAATGATATGCTAAGAAAGGAGAGAAAATGAAATTCCATAAAATGTTCAATTAAAAGCACAAAAGACAAAGTGGGAGACAAAAATAGGAACAAAAAACAAGGCCAACAAACAGAAAACAGTAACAAAATGGTAGTTATTAATCCAAATACACATCAATAATCACTTTGAACATCAATGGCTTAAATGCATCAAATAAGAGAGGTTATCAGAGTAAATTTTTAAAAAATGCAAGACCTAACTGAATGTTGTTTACAAGAAACCCACTTTAAAATAAAGGCATATACAGATTAAAAGAAAATGTATTAAGGAAAATATATCATGCCAACACTAACCAAAATAAACCAGGAACAGCTACGTTAATTTCACAGAGCTGGTGTCAAAGCAACCAAAGTTATTAGGGATAAAGAACAGCATTACAAAATGATCATGGGGTCAGTTCTCCAAGAAGACATGGCATCTTTAAAGTATATACACCTGCTGGGCACAGTGGCTCACACCTGTAATCCTAGCAATTTGGGAGGACAAGGCAGGCAGATCACTTGAGGTCAAGAGTTTGAGACCAGCTTGGCCAACATGGTGAAACCCCATCTCTACTAAAAATAAAAAAATTAGTCGGGTGTGGTGGTGGGCCTGTAATTTCAGTTACTTAGGAGGCTGAGGCAGGAGACTCACTTGAGCCCAGGAGGCGGAGGTTGCAGTAAGCCGAGATCGGGCCACTGCACTCCAGCTCAGGCAACAGGATGAGCCTCTGTCTCCAAAAAAATTAAATTACATTAAAAGTATATACACCTAACAACAAAGCATCAGACTGAGGCAAAAATTAAAAGAACTGCAAATACAAACAGATGGATTTGGAGACTACAACATGTATCAGAAATGAACACTCAAGCAGGCAGAAAATCAGTGAGAACATAGCTAAACTCAACACTACCATCAATCAACTGTACACAATCAATATCTGTAGACTACTTCATTCAACAACAGCAGAATACACATTCTTCTCAAGCTCACATAGAACATTAAAGACAGATCACATGCTAGGCCATAAAACACATCTTAATAAATTTAAAAGAATATAAATTATATAATGTCTGCTCTTAGAGCAGAAATCATTAACAGTAAGAAATCTGGAAAATCCCAAAATACATGAAGATTATACAACACATTTCTAAACAACACAGAGATCAAAGAAGATATCTCAAGATAAATTTTAAAATATTTTGAATTAAATGAAAATGAAAACACAATTTATCAAAATTGTAAGATGTAGTGAAAGCCATGCTTGGAGGAAAATGTATAGCACTGAATGTATATATTAGGAAAGAAGACATAAATAAGTTTCCATCTTAGGAAATTAGAAAAAGAAGAGTAAATTAAATCCAAAGTAAGCAGAAGAAAACAAATAATAAAAATGAGGGCAGAAGTCCATGATATTGAAAATAAGAAATCAATAGAGAAAAGTCAATGAAATCAAAAGCTGGTCCTTTGAAAAGATCAACAAAATTGATAAGCCTCTAAGCCAAGCTAACTAAGAAAAAAAGAAGACCTAAATTACTAACATAAGAAATATTACACAGATCACTTTTTATAATTGCCAAAACTTAAACAAGAACAAATGAACAATGTGAAACTGTATAAACAATTAATGACCTTCCATAACAGAAGACACCAGGCCCAGACAGGTTCACCAGTGAATTCAACCAAACATTTAATGAAGAAATTGTACCAATTCTCTACAATCTCTTTCAGAAGATAGAAGCAGAAGGGATACTTCCTAACTCATACTGTAAGATCAGCATTACCCTAATACCAAAACCAGAGAGAGATATTACAAGTAAAGGAAACTACAGACCAATATCTCCCATGAACATATATGTAAAAATTCTCAATAAAATATTAGCAAATCAAATCCAACAATGTATAAAAATAATTATACACTACATCCAACTGGTATTTATCTCAGGTACATAAGGCTGGTCAACATCTGAAAATCAGTTAATATAATCCAATACATCAACAGGCTAAAAAAGAAAAATAACGTGACCACATCAATAGATGCAAAAAAAAAAAAAAAATCACTTGACAAAAATCCAACACTCATTCATGTTTAAAAAAAAAAAAAAACTCTCAATAAACTAGGAATAGAGGGGAACTTTGTCACAGTGATAAAGAATATCTATAAAAAGCCTACCACTAACATCATGCTTAATGGTGAGAAACTCAAAGCTTTCACATCAAGATCAGGAATAAGACAAAGGTGTTCCATCTAACCACTGCTTTCCAATGTCATCCTAGAAGTCCAAGCTAACACCGTAAGACAAGACAAGAAAAGAAAAGGTAAACACATTGGAAAGGAAGAAATAAAACTCTGTTTGCAGATGACATGCTCATCTATGTAGAAAATCTTGAAGAACTGATAAAAACACTCTTGAAACTAACAAACAATTACAGCAAGGTTGTGAGATACAAAGTTAACATACTGTAGTCAACTGTGTTCCTATATACAGAAATGAGCAAGTGGAATTTGAAATTAAAAACACAGTATTATTTATATTAGCCCCAGCAAAACAAAATATTTAGGAGAAAATATGTATAAGATCTATACGAGGAAAATTACAAAATCTTGATAAATGATATCAAAGAAGAATGAAATAAGTGGAAAGACAGTCCAGGTTCATGGACAGAAAGACTAAAATACTGTCAAGATGCCCATTCTTCCCAAGTCGATGTACAGATTCAGTGCAATCCCAATCAATATCCCAGCATGCTATTTTGTGGATATTGACAAAATGATTCTAAAGGTTATATGAAGAGACAAAAGACCCAGGAGAGCCAATACGATATTAAAGAAGAAAAAAGTTGGAGGACTTGACACTGCCTGACTAAAAGTGTAAAGCTATAATAATCAAGACGTGATATTGGCAAAAGAACAAACAGATCAATGGAACAGAATAGAGAGCCCAGAACTAAACCCACATAAATAGTTAACTGATTTTTGACAGAAGAGGAAAAGCAATACAATAGAGAAAAGATAGCCTTTTCAACAAATGGTGCTATAACTGGCCATGCACATGCAAAAAACAAAACAATCTAGACACAGACCTTACACTCTTCACAAGAATGAACTCAAAATGCATCACAGGCCTAAATGTAAAATGCAAAACTATAATACCCCTAGAAGATAACAGAGAAATAAATAACCTAGGGTATGGCAGTGACTTTTTAGATACAACACCAAAGGCACAATCCATGAAAGAAAATAATTGATGCTGGACTTCATTAAAAGTAAAAAGTTCTGCAAAAGACAATGTCAAGAAAATAAGACGACAAGCCACAGACTGGGGGAAAGTATTTGTAAAAGACACACCTGATAAAGGACTTGTATCCAAAATACACAAAGAATTTTTAAAGCTCAACGGTAAAAAAACAACCTGATCAAAAAATGGGTTTAAGACCTTAATAGATACTTCACCAAAAAAGATATACAGATGGCAAATAAGAATATAACAAGTTGCTCCACATCATATGTCATCAAATAAATGCAAATGAAAACAAGATACCACTATATATATATTTGAATAGCCAAAATCTAGAACACTGACAACACCAAATGTTGGTGAGGATGTAGAGTAACAGGAACTCTCATTCGCTGCTGGTGAGAATGCAAGGTGATACAGCCACTCTGGAGGACAATTTGGTAGCTTCTACCAAAAGTAAACAATTTTACCATTTGATCTGGCAATCATGTTGTTTAGCATTTGTATTTGTCCATTTCCCACCTTGCTGATAAAGACATATCCAAGACTGGCGATTTACAAAAGAAAGAGGTTTGCCGGGCGCGGTGGCTCACGCCTGTAATCCCAGCACTTTGGGAGGCCGAGGCGGGTGGATCACGAGGTCAAGAGATCGAGACCATCCTGGTCAACATGGTGAAACCCCGTCTCTACTAAAAATACAAAAATTAGCTGGGCACGATGGCACGTGCCTGTAGTCCCAGCTACTCGGGAGGCTGAGGCAGGAGAATTGCTTGAACCCAGGAGGCGGAGGT
>PVKV010034274.1:0-17858 GCA_004027835.1 Alouatta palliata
TCTTGTTACCCAGGCTGGAGTGCAATGGCGCGATCTCGGCTCACGGCAACCTCCGCCTCCTGGGTTCAAGTAATTCTCCTGCCTCAGCCTCCCGAGTAGCTGGGACTACAGGCGTGCGTCATCATGCCCAGCTAATTTTTGTATTTTTAGTAGAGACAGGGTTTCACCATGTTGGCCAGGATGGTCTTGATCTCCTGACCTTGGGATCTGCCCACTTCGGCCTCCCAAAGTGCTGAGATTACAGGCGTGAGCCACTGTGCCCGGCCACTATCTCCCCTACTTTTCAAAGGCGGTCATAGTTGGATCATTCTGAAAGCTGGATATTTCCCTTTCTAAATAATGTAGTACTTCTGTGGAATTGTAGCAACGGCGACCTCTAATTTTAAAGGCATATATAATGTGGCCACCAATTATATACTATATATATATTTTTTCCATTACAGATTTCAGTCATCTGCAGCCATTTTAACTTTGTTATTTTATTTTGTCATCTGTGTCAGAGTTTACAGATATAATAAATTTTGCTGATGCACATCCATATCCTAAGAAATTGTGGAGAGAACTGAATTAATTTCTTTTTAATTTCCTAAAAATAATCACAAGCAATAACAATAATAATGATAGCAACGAGGGAAATAAGGAAGAAGAAGAAAAAGTTTTTATACTCTACTACCTTATTAGATCTAGTTTTTTTCTTTTTTTAGTTTCAAGTAACAATAATTTAACCAGAAAAACTTAAGCTAAACATCATTATTATTGTTCTCCATGGAGAAGGATAATGAAAGACCCAAAGAGGAGCTGATGATTAACCAATCCCTGACGGAAGGGGTGCTTCACGGGCTTGCCAATGGTGTTTGTGAGATATCTCTTTAATAACAATGGGAGTCATAATAATTTTAAGAACAAACATTAACTGAATATATAGCATATCACACATTTTTTTTTTTTTTTTTGAGATGGAGTGTCACTCTGTTGTCCAGGCTAGAGTGAAATGGTGTGATCTTGGCTCACTGCAACCTCTGCCTTCCAGGTTCAAGTAATTCTCCTGCCTCAACTTCCTGAGTAGCTGGGATAACAGGCGCCCATCACCATACCCAGCTAATTTTTGTGTTTTTAGTAGAGATGGGGTTTCACTATGTTGGCCAGGCTGGTCTCAAACTTCTGACATCAGGTATTCCGCCGGCCTCAGCCTCCCAAACTGCTGGGATTACAGGCATGAGCCACTGTGCCCAGCTCACACTTTCAATAGATTATTTAATCTATATTTCTTAGCAGCTGTATGAGAAAGTTCACATTACTTTTTCCTGTTTTCTAAATAAACAAAAAACTAAAGACAAAGAGGTTACATAAATTTCTCAGGACTATACTGCTATAAAATAGCAGAGCAAGGCACTGAACTGAAACTGGTGTGAGAGCCCGCATATTTAAACAATCACATGATCACGTGGCTCTCCCTCAGACAACTCCAAGTCTGTGCTTCTTAGTTAAAATTTTCAAAATGTGGAAGAAGGGATGCTGATGGCTCAAGCTTGGATCAAATATTCATCTTTGAATCAGCTTTCTAAGACAAAAGGCCAGGCTCCCTATGTAGAGAAAGCAGCCCTTTGTGTTTTGGAGTAGTTATGTAGCACTAGACAGTCGTGCCAAGAGGTACCTCCAGCCTATCCATCTCACCTTCATTCAGTCTTCCCAGTCAATGTGATTACTTCCTTCCAGGAACCAAGGACTTTGTCCTTCTCCTTCAGCATTCAAGAAACTTTGCTTTGTAACAATAAGTTTATCTATCATTACCTCTAGAAACACTCTAGAAGGCAGGGAGTTTTGCTATATATATATATATATATATATATATATATATATATATATATATATATATCTCCCCTGCTGGTCTGTAATGGACCATTTAATGACTAGTTTTTGAATTTAAAAATGCTTTTGATTGATAGATGAATATAAAGAATAAGGAATGCCATGTCTTCTTCAATCACACAAAAACACCAGGGAGCCACATGGGCAAAAGCAAACTGAAAACAAAAACAAAAACAGAAACAGAAAACATATACATATATATCCATATATGGGGTAAAATATGATCTATGCATACATTTGAAAATCAACACATGAAAATAACATTATTTTTGGACTCAGTTTTATGATTCAGTATTTCCAGTGTAACTAATTTATAAGAGAAATAAGACAAAGATCAGGTTTGTAAGAAATGTAACTTAATTTGAATCTAAAATTAGAAGAACCCTTCCTGCAGGCAGATGACAAAGGGAACAAACTGAGCAAGAAGAAATGATGAAAACACAGCAAAGAAACCACAGAACCTAGCAGGCTGATGGCCTATTGATAGAAGAGTCAACATGATCCAGGGTGACTAGTGGTTTACACAGGCAAATAACAGAGGGAATGAAAGCAGATATAAAAGTACATACAATTTACAATGTATTTGCTTTGTAAACCCGGCTTGAGGCAAAAGTGGGAAATAGGCATTAGGCATCCAAATCTTCCATTCTGTGCCCTTGCTGACTCTCCAGAACTTTTGCCAGCCTTCATGTACCCAAGAGCTTTCTGGTCTCCCGTTTTCCTCTGTTCTCAACAAAATGTCTACCAACTATTGCTCATTTGCATGCTAATATAAATGAGTCACTCTAGATGTTATCATCTCTTTAATTGTGAAAGTAGAGGTTAATCTCTGTTAAACGAATACCAACAGCAAACGATAGATTGGGGACAGTTAAAAGAGTCAGAATTCCTGGCTCGGACATCACAAAAGGCTGGATTTCCTTGAAGGTAATTCTAGATGAGAAAATTGCATATTCTCTGGTAGATTATCCTTTGCTAAGAAAGAATATGGTCTCATTGGGCACAGAATATTCTGGTTCTGGTTTGCCACCAAATATTATATGACTTTGGATAAATTACTCATCCACTTTGGGACTAACTTTTTTTTCTTTTTAAGCCTCAGTTTCTTCCTCTATAAATATAGTCATAGGCCAGGCACGGTGGGACTCAGGCCTGTTAATCCGAGCACTTTGGGAGGCTGAGGTGGGTAGATCACTTGAGCTCAGGAGTTTGAGACCAGCCCGGCCAACATGGTGAAACCCCATCTCTACTAAAAACACACAAAAAAATTAGCTGGGCAAGGTGGCAGGCATCTGTAATCCCTGCTACTTGAGAGGCTGAGATAGGAGAATTGCTTGAACCCAAGAGGCGGAAGTCGCAGTGAACCAAGATTGCACCATTGCACTCCAACCTGGGCGACAGAGCAAGACTCTGTCTCAAAATTAAATAAATAAATAAACAAATAAATACAATCATAAAACCACTGCCTGGGGACATTGTAAAAATTGACTGTATATAGTTGCCTAACTCAGTGCATGGCACTTAATAAGTGCTCATTAAACAGTAGTTATTATTTTTATAAGCAGTACTACTGATGTCATTACTGTTACTACATTTGGGGATTCATCTCCAGTGTAAGGTGGGATGTCTGCAATTCAAAATGAATGTATGTGTTATTAAGCTTTGAGATGTGGGATGAAAATATATGAACTTACATTAATATGTTGGTGTATATATATATATACACACATACACATATATAACCTTTTTAAAAAAGGAATTTAGCTTTCCTCATATACTAATATTTAAAGCATGGATTGATGCCCATGTTTCTACTCCATGTATGTATCAGTTGCTCACCCACCATGTAGAAAGAGGTGCCCTTTGTCTCCTGGGATAGAATGGGAAGTTCCACAGCATGGAAAGGTTGATGTGGCGCCTCCCTTGTTTGCCCAGTATGTACTACAATGATTTACAAATGACATCATTTTGTCTTCAAAAACAACTTACAAAATAAGCAAGTGGCTTGAAAAACCTTCTGCAAAAGAAACTACGAATTGATTTGGTACTAAAAACGTACAAGTTCAAAAAAATAACCAGAAAATGACAGAGCTGGCACTACCTCAATTCCTTCTAGGAGCTCCGTGTCTGACACGTTAAAACAAGAAAGCAATACATGCTGTTAAGAAGGCAGTGGCAAAAGAAATTGTTTATTGGATATTGACATCCACTGTCATTAATGACATTCTATTAATAAGCAAAATAAGATATAATTTATTTTAAAATGTCATCTTTAATTTTTCTATTGTTCTGACTATATATTATTTATTTTTTATAAGTAAATATTCAAATGTTAGGGATGTAGTCTTGAAAAATTTGTAAGATTCAGCACTTAATGAAAAATGTTTAGCAACCACCTCACTAAGTGCAGAGTTTTTTTTTTTTTTTTTTTTTTTGCAATTTTGGGGTCTCTAACTTAATGGCAGGGAGAGGAAAACAATTTCAGTTGAACCTAGAAAAAAATATACAAATACAAATATTTTATTCCCAGGTAAAAGGAAAGTTATTATTAACATTTGATTTGATTTGATTCAATTTATTAAACACAGTAAACACTCAAAAAGCATAACATTTATTGCTCACCTACACCACATCTTTTAGAACTTAGTCCTGTAAATTAAGTTCCCAAAAGTGTCATACGGTCATTTAGTCTTTCTGTCTACCTCTTGCCAGGCCTCTGGGAAGCTTTCCAGAGTGCAGGAGAACTTGGGCTCTCAAAGCCTGAACTCATCTCTAGAAAGTTAATAAAATACCCACTGAAATATAAAAATAATCTTTATAAAATTATGTCTGGACAATAGATTGTTGAGTCTTGAAATATTCTAAAAATCCTTACTTATTCTTTTTTTTATGTAAAATTTTTTTCAAATAAATGTGTAAAAATTTTCATGTAGGGCACACAATTTTCTGAGAATATGGTCATTTTTAAGTAATATACACTAACAGTTTCTAACAGTATCTTTATGTACTGTTTAAAAAATGAGCCAGGCATGGTGGCACCTGCCTGTTATCCCAGCTACTTGGGAGGCTGAGGCAAGAGAATAGCTTGAACCCGGGAGGCAGAGGTTGCAGTGAGCTGAGATCACACCACTGCATTCCAACCCACGCAACAAAGTGAGACACTGATTCAAAAAATAAAGTAGAAATTTCTATCTCAGAAACGGAAAAAAAAAAAAAATCAGTGTAATCACCTCTGTTTTTATTCGCTATATTCTTATAAATATATCTCTAGCTATCTATCTAATTGCTGATTGTTCAATTAAATGAGTGATCTATATCTAGAGAAACAGATCTACCAATTGTACACTCAGTGATCTAATTACTCATCATTCTCTCCTTCGGAAATCTCCTAAGATTTTGCACAGCAGTATGTGTTTTATGTTCAGGTGCCCTCAGGCTAACAGGATTGGTATTGTTCAAGAAAAATAAGACACACTAGTGTTTTCTATTCCAAATACACTAGTAATTCTTGTTCATATAATATTCTCAATAGACTTTCATATTTCCTTGTTCTTCTAGCTGATGCTTTAAAATTTTCTTAAGCTAACCTCAAAGTTTTGAAACCATAAGATGTTCTCTTTAACTGGACAGATCTTTGAAAAAAAGAATGCCCTTATATGCAGCTCTGTAGTTGACTGACCCTCAAGTGGAAATTTACACAAATTAACCTCTCTCCATGAGCTTGGGAGTTTCCATCAGTAAAATAAGCATCATAATACCAAAATGAGTGAATATTTGCCTGGTGCTGCAGGATCCTTGGGCTTTCTAAAGACAGGCAGGACATGCTGCTAATGTTACTATCAGTGCCAATTTCCAGATGGAACTCCGCAGATATACTGAGTTCCCTCCTTTTCAAAATCTGTTCGGCAAGTGCTCCCAGGGCTGGTATAAGCTCTGGGGCTCGTTTGTTTTTCCTGGTAACCATGGAGCTGCTAGTTTCAATCAGAGCTACAAAAGCATCAGAGGAACTGGGAAAGTAGAGTGAGAGCCAGAACCCACTGGCTGTCTTTGGAGTAGCTGAAGGGTGAGTAGCAGGAAGCAGTAAACCAAAAACCATAGCTGCCAATAAATGACCTAGACACTGTTTTCTTGGCATTGCCATTTGAGTTCTTCATGGCTAAGCAAATCAAGACAAATGGGGGGAAAAAGCAAAGTTTTCTCAAGGATCCATTGAGGTGAATCTCTCAGCTATAAAGGGAATGAAACTTGTTATGTAAGAAGTTCACTTCTGGCAGAAGAGCACAGATAGATACAACTTTGGATTCTGAATCACTCAGGCTGAGCCAGTTATTCAAACTCTGCAGATCTCAGTTTCTTATCCGTAAAATGAGTATAGTAATGTCTACCCAATAAAATTATTTAATAAGCTATGTATACATATATATAGACCCAATAAGTGACTGCAGCTTTGTTCTTCTAGGCCTTGTAAATGAGAGCATTCAACATTTAAACAAAAGTATGTAATAGGATTTGTCCACAAAAGAGGTCTATAGAAAAAAAGTTATGTATATAGTGTGTGTGTGTGTGTGTATGTGTGTGTGTGTGTGTGTAGTAGGATAATAATTTAATGCTGAGTTTTAAGCCTTTCTCTATATTTCATTCTAGTTGAAAAGATGGAACATTTTAGAAGAAAAGCAGCATAACATTTAAAAGTATTTAAACTTTCAAGCCTGTGAAACTTTAGCATTATGAAATTTTTTGTGGCTGCTAAGTTTTATACATCTTGCTTTGCTTGGTTAGAAATCAAATGCTTTCCTTGACAATAACTGCTTTCGCAAACACACTATATGAAAGGTGATGCGTGTGCGTTTTCAGGAAATTATTTTAATAGCATGATTGGTTTAAACTCCCACTGTGTTCCTATGTGGATACTGTCCCACCCTAAACTGTATGGTCAGGCTAGGACTAATATCAGAAAATCTCTTTAACATATACCAAAATTCATAAAGTTTCAGGAAAGAAAAGATGTCAGAGTAATTTAATCTTTGGAAATTCTGTACCTAGACAATTTTTAGCTAGTCTTTTCTTCTGTAGAAACAACTAGCCTTCTTCCTTGTCATACACTTTTATTGGTGGTTATTCTTTCTCTCCAGCTTTCCTATGGCTGCTATCAGTAGTGACTGCCATCCCATCCCTCTCTTTTGGAAACGATTCAGTGGACGTAGAAGATTATCTCCCTGCTATTTGAAGTTTCTGCCTGTCACTGAAGTATGCTGGTGCAGTGATTTAAAAGTGGAGTATTTCTTTATCATGAGTAAATGCTTGATAAGCAGAGAAAGGTTTTGACATTCAAACTGGCCCATTCTGGAACCTTTTAAAGGAAATGCTAACTCCAGCCTTTTAACGAAACTCAAATGAAAATATTCTGGATTTAATAATGTAAAACAGAAAAATTATTCCTTTCACCCAGAAAGTCTGCCATGTTCAGATACTGGTTGGACAGTAGAGACTGTGGATGAAGAGCTTAAGTTGAGTTGGGGTAGAAGGGGGTTGTCCTATTAGATTTTTGGAAATTCAGATCCCTCCCCTGGTTGGATACCCCGACAGAATAATGGGAGGGAGGGCACTCTGGCAGGGAAATTTTTGACTCTGTCTGCAGTATATACAGAATAAAAGAAAGTGCCCTTCAATATAGAACACTATTTCCAGGGTCCTGTGAATTTAACAACACTAAGACAACATGTCTCCTAATACGCTTTGTTCTTTCTGTCTCCACTCCACCCACACTATACCCTGTAATCCTGCAGGCAGGAATAAGAGGAGAGGACAGACTGGTGGACTGAGATGCCCTACAGAGAAAGAGTGAGGTGGCTGATGTCTGATGCATCATTTCCGTTCACTGTTTTATCAGGTAGAGGACAGAATGCACACATTTCCCAGCATGCCCAGTGGCTACTCTTTATTTGTTTAATAAAAGCAATATAAGAGCCTCTTCCAGAAAACCAAATACTTAGTGTTTCAATAACATGAAAATCTACCTAAATGAATGGTGAGAGGAAAATTGAATATACCAGAGACACCCAAATTTCACCCTAAAAGCATTCTCCTTAAAGGCCCCAGGGCTGTGTAACACTGTAGGATTTCTACTTAGCTGCCAGTCTTGAAACAGAATAAGAACAAAGGTAATGTTTCCAACACTGCAAAATGTTATTGTTAGGAGACTTAAAAATAATAATAGTGTTAATCAAAGGAATGAGTAATCAAGTCATCATTGGCTGTTTCACAATTCTTTTTTTTTTTTTCTCTTTGAGACAAAGTCTTGCTCTGTCACCCAAGCTGGAGTGCAGTGGCACGATATTGGCTCACTGCAACCTCCACCTCTTGCCACCTGAGTAGCTGGGATCACAGGCGTGCATCCCACACCTGGCTAATTTTTGTATTTTTAGTAGAGACAGAGTTTTGCCATGTTGGCCAGGATGATCTCGAACTCCTGACCTCAGGTAATCCGCCTGCCTCAGCCTCCCAAAGTGCTAGGATTACAGGCATAAGTCACTGTGCCCAACGGGCTATTTCATAATTCTGATACTGCCATCCACATGTGAACAGCTGCAGCCACTTCTTGCTGATTCTGACTGCTGTGATGTTGCAAAGACCCATTTACTTATTTCATTTATTGCCTCCCTCGGCCAAATTACTATTACTTGTAGACCTCTCCTCAGATTTCTTCTAGCCCTTCAATCTTGTTCAGGATGTCCAGTATATAAATAGAAGAGGTGGGTTTTTAAATCAGTGTAACTTAATTATAATCTTGTTTTCTGAGTCTTGCTCATTTTCTTTTTCATTTATTCTAATAGAAAAGAATGCTATATAGGCACTGAGTGTTGCCTATACAGTAACTAATTTTTTTGAGTTATAGATATGTGGCTTGATTTCAAAGCCAAGGACAAAGCCCATTTGATTTCATTTTAAACTGCATGATTGAAATGAACTTACAAGACTCTTTTTCCCTCTACATGATCTTCTTGCTTTCATTGTGAAGACTACAATAAAATAAAAACACAAATGTAAAGAATTATTGGTTTAGATGTTTTTGGTCTGTCTTTCAAGCTATCTTTTGATGTTTGCCTCTAGAACTCCAATGTTGCAGCCACCACAGCTTGAAGTATTTCCCTCACCACTTGTGCCATTTCAAACATTCTCTTAGTATTAAAACAAATCAAAATCAGGAGGTATCTAATTGTGCTGGTTTTGATTTTGTTAATACAAAGTGAAATATTAAAATGGAGCAGTAACAGCAAAAACATTTCTTAAAGAGGCAGTCACAGCAAACCATTAAAAGACAAATACGCTCTAAAACTAAAGCCTTGAAAACTTTAAAGAAAAATAATCCCCCTCCCCAAAGAAATTGCAGGGAAATTGCAAGAAAGTGCAGTCATTACAGAGGTTGCCTTATAACCTCTTTATACGAACGTTACTTTTTGGCAAAAGGCACTGCTATGAAAATTTTCAGATATAACTCCTTCCCCTGTAACGTTTACAAGCTCACATATTACACTTGTCACTTTTGGTGGCAGTTGGCAAGTTTTGTAATGATCTGGGTGCTTCCCCAACGGTTTTCTTCTATCATCTTGTTTTCTTCACTCTTTGGATTCTCAGTTATCCCTGGAGCTGGACTCCAGCTTTTTCCTTTTATAGCTCCATTGTTATCCCATCTGTAGGACCATAGTCCTAGGTACCCTCCCACCCCCTCCCTCTACCAAGAGCCTTAATGGAGTCTGGTTCTGAGCATCACTTGAATGAAAAGTCAGGAGTTATTCTAACTTTGCTCCTTGAAGCAATATAGCACTTCCGTTTTGTCGTGGCGATTATTGCTCTAGACACTTTCCACATTTCACTCTGTAGAGCTGCTGGTATGAACAGGTACAACTTTCCCTATTTAGTACCTGCCAAAAGACCTCTGGAATACTTGGATTTTATCTCTTGGCAGTAACTTTCAAAAAGTGAGCACTCCTCAACACAGTTTTGTGCTTACTTTTAAAACTCCTTTGAGAAAATGTAAATGATCCCTGGTAAGGTGAAGTCTGATTCACACCTCCATATGAATTAATCACCTGTCTTTCCCTAGGACAAATTTTTCAGATCTCAAATTGGAAAATGTGGTTTGACCACAGAAAATTGAGAATTCAGACTGGTTGCTATAATCAACACATTCAAGCATAATTACACTTTCAAGCATAATTCATTCACTTGACTAACAGGAACAGTAATGCCTGTGAGCTGAAGTGTGAAGGGTAAACAAAGATTGGCCAAACAGGCACGTGGAAGAAGAGCCTTTTGAGAAAAAGGAGCAAAAATGTGAAGACAGAGGTATATGGTTGTGTGGTACATTTAGAGGAGCTACTTGAGGCTCATGGTTACATGATCACAAAGGGTAGCAGGATGAGTGGTGGGAGAAGAAACCAGTCACATAATCAGGAGATGGACCGTGAAAGCTTTTGTGTTTTGAGCTAATAAACTAAAATTTTCATTCAGGAGGAGACTGAAGGAATTTGAACAGGAAAGTGAGATACTAAGATATGCATCTTACAAAGATGTCTAGTGGCATGCAGAATGGGAGAATGGATTGGAGAGGATACTCCAAGTGAGTTTTCCATGACAGCCTCCCATTTTTTCACTACCCAATCTCTCTTGAACATACTCCAAGTAAGACTGGAAGCAAGACCATGTGGGATGTCATTGCAAAAATCTAGGTGAGGATTATGAGTGTCTGAACTAAGGCTCTATGACAGTCGGGGTGTAGGGAAAGGGCAGGCAGTTTGGAAAAATATTAAGAAGAGAGAATTGGCAGAATATAGGAGCTAATACAATATGGAAGATGAGAGAGAAAAAAGACTCCTAGATTTTCTCAAAACATTTTATGGTTAATAGATGAAATACTGATTCTTCTAAATAAAGCTACCTCTCTACCCATGTATCAACTCCATTTCCCACTTGTGCACTCAAGGACATCATTGCTCTGAGTATATATACCCTCTTCTATCCTTATATTATCTCTCTTTAATAAATAAGCCCTGGCAACATACAAACATACTATATTATTTCTTACCTTTCAAAAAAATAATTCTTTTGACTCCATTTCCCCCACCAAGCACTGCTTGGATTCTATGCTCCCTTTTGTAACCAAATGTCCTGTGTGAGTTGTCCATGATAACTTCTCATTTTTCCACCATGCAATCTCTCTCAAACTTACTCCAGACCAGCTTTTTTCCTCAACACTCTACTCAAACTTCTCTTGCCAAGTGTCCAGTAAAACTAACTTTGATTCTCTCTCACAGGGAATATCTGAAAACAACGTAAGCACAATTCAGTGTAGTCTTGGTCAGGATGTGTAGTATTGATACCCTGGCACCTGCAGCCCATTGGTTAAGGGGTACGTTAAGGGGTTAGGGTAGGGACATATAAATCCCCAGGCACTTTAGGTCTCTACGTGAAAAGGCAAGCCAGAGTGCTGCAACCTGAGGCCAGTCCTCTCAAAGAGCTGTAGGTGTTGGCTATTAGAAGAAAAAGCATATAAAAAACTAGTATGCCAAAAAATGGTATAGAGAATATGCAAAATATGTTCCTACACCAGCAGTATCAGCATCACCTAGAAATTGTTGGAAATGAAAATGCTTACTGACCCCCAAAAATTACCAGCCCATCCCACCCCCACAGTGACTCCATGTACATTTAAGTTTGAAAAACACTTTCTAAAAACTCTGTGATGAAAACACAATTACTAGGTTGGTGCAAAAGTAATTGTGATTTTTGCCAACCTAATACATTATTCCCTTTTGCAGACAAAAACAATCCAGGAGATTTTATACCAATATTTTGACCTCATGATATCCTCACACTGCATTTATGAATATACAATTTGAAATCAAAATTATAACATCATAGATAAAATTTTATCAATATAATATTTTCTCCTACAAACTATACCAAATCAATTTAATTTCTCAATTTTTTTTTTTTTTTTTGAGACAGAGTCTCGCTCCGTCACCAGGCGCCAGACTGGAGTGCAGTGGCGCGATCTCGGCTCACTGCAACCTCCGCCTCCTGGGTTCAAGCAATTCTCCTGCCTCAGCCTCCTGAGTAGCTGGGATTACAGGCGCACGCCACCATGCCCAGCTAATTTTTGTGTTTTTTAGTAGAAACGGGGTTTCACCATGTTGGTCAGGGTGGTCTCGATCTCCTGACCTTCTGATCTGCCCGCCTCGGCCTCCCAAAGTGCTGGGATTACAGGCGTGAGCCACCGCGCCCGGCCTCTCAATGATTTTTTATACATCGTGCTTGTCTTTTACAACTGATTCAACTGAAATTAGTATCACAAGGATTAATGCAAGGTTACTTTTATCCAGAAGTTTTAATTTTAAAATAATTTATTTTGTTGGAATTCAACGTTTCTGGTGATATATTTAATTCTTTTAGAATTCGTTTGGTGACTATTATTTTGATGAAGTAAATTATTTTCAAGGCCAAATTTTATAGATCTATATTTTGTCAATAAAAACTGTCAGTCAATTTTTAGTTAACAGCAAATTTTGCAGTGAGAATTGTAACTATTGTCAGTTTTGTTAATTATTTCTACAAGCTATATTGATTATAAATTAAACAAACTATCATATGTTTATCTTTATTTCTTTGCTAACCCATTAAAAATTCATGAGAAATTGTCATCAAGTATTATAGAATTGCCCTATTGTCAAAATTACTGAACTATTATAAATTATTTTTAGTGTATGCAGTTTTTCTACAACCTCTTACTCTTGAGATTACCCTACTGTGTGCCCCTAATCCCTTCCAGAGTGGATCTTGTAGATTTCCTGTCAATGTATAAAGTGGGAATATTTGCTCTTAGAATTCTGCTGACCTAAAACAATGTAGAGCTTCAACAAAGTGATTTGTTCTATTGTTTACTGATTGCAAATAGCAAACAGACTTAATACATGAAGGAAACAGAGGATTACTGAATTTTTCAGCATATATGTACCCACTCTCATATCTTTTTTTTAATATGTAAACTTAACTACTGTACCAATCATCAAGTGAACATTAGTGGACAGAGGTATAAGATTTTGGTACTTGGGAGGTTTAAGCATCCTAGACTCTGTTGTAGAGGCTGAACATTTGTCCACTAAACCCATGTCTTCTTCCTACCTATTATATGTATTTATTATATTGCCTTGTCTCCTTTACAGTTTTCTGTACACATGTGACTAACGTATCTTAAAAATACACAGAGAGAAAGAAGTGAGGTCGTCCACTCTCAGGCTTGACTCTACCACATGAACTTCCCTATGCTCTCTTCTCCTTCTGGCTTTCTGACATGAAGATAATCCTAGGGTAATGTCAAGGGCCATGTGTTTCAAATGGCAGAACAAAAAGAAAAGATGCTGGGTCTTTGAATCATTGCTTAAGGAAAGCTACCCCACCAGGAACACACTGGAACACTTATATGAGTGAGCGATGCATATTATGGTATTAAGTCATCAAGACTTGGGTTTTGTTATAGCACCTAGCCTTATCCGAACACAGGTTCAAAGCTAAAGTCACATAGCATACACAAAGCATTATTAGGAGTCAATTCAGAATCACAACATGCTAATATGAGAAGGAAAAATGAAGCTTACAGAGGTTCACCACTAGCCTGAGGCAATCTAACCACTCTGGAGAGAATTAATCTTCCTCCGTTTGACTTCTATACCCAAGCTCAATTACTGCAGAGAAAAAATATTCATAGATTTGCATTTTATAAAACATTGAATGCATGCTCTGCTGTATTTACAACAGTGGGCAAAAGTAAAAACTGCAAAAGGTTCTAACTGCTGGATTATTTTCAAATACATACACATACCGTCTTTGCCAAATACACGTGCTGCTGCTTGCTTCTGTTCTAGTGTCTGTTTCACTCAATGAAATGAAACGGATGGTGAGTATTTAATTCTTCAATTAGAAATCCCTGAAGCTGCTAGGTTGAAACAAGTGCTGCTGTTATCCTGAAACAAGTGCTCTAGACTTCAAACCATCACCAATACCCTCTACTACAAGCTACATTATTAAACTCACAGAAATTTCTGCCCAGCACACCATTGAAAGAAAGGTTTATAGGAATTAGCTTTGGGAGAATATAAAATTAAATATTTACAGGAAAACAAGTTCTTCTTCTTTGATGGTAATATACTTAGTGGTGGAGCATTTGACTCGTGATATATAGAAATTTTCCTCTAAGACATTGCTATGGTTTGAATGTGTCTCCCAAGGTTCATGTGTTGGAAGCTTAATCCCCAACATAACAGAGTTGAGAGGTGGTATATTTAAAAGGTGATTAGATCATCAGGGCTCTGCCACATGAATACATTAATGCTGTTATTGTAAGAGTGGGCTAGTTATCACAAGAGTAGGTTCCTAATAAAAAGGATACATTTGGTCCCTTTTCTCTGTCTTGCAGGGGTATGCTCTCTTGCCCTTCTGCCATCTGCCGCAAGAAGACATAGCAAGAACTCTCTCGCCAGATGCAGCCCCTCTATCTTGGACTTCCCAGTCTCCAGAACTATGAGCCAAATAAACTTCTGTTGTTTATATACTACTCAGTCTGTGGTACTCTGTTACAGCAGCACAAAATGGACTAAGACACACATTGTAAGCCACTTATTAACAAGCATGACTTACAGCTCAAATCCATCCTAAAGACAAGACATGGTTTACCGTTACACTTCTTTTAATTTCACAGCATGAGTTCTTAGAATTCAGTGGTCATAGCTTAAAGGTAAATTTTGAATGGATAAAAAGTGTCCTCGAGAATAACATTTAGTCAATATTAGCATTCAAATTTAAAACAACTTCCCACCCAGCTCCAACCTTCCATTATCCTGTACACAGTGTCTAACTTCACAGTAGAGGAACCTGTCATAAACTTGGTCTTTGGGAATAATATGATATGAAGAGACAGTTGTTCACAGCATGAGCTCTGGATCAGACTAAGTACAAATACCAATTTTGCTTCTTGCTATCTATGTGATTTTAAACAAAGTACTCAGTCTGCCATTGTTTATGTATGGCTTGAAAACAATAATTCAAGTAAGATTGTTGTAGACATTCACAAATTAATTCTAAAATTAATATGAAATGTAAAAGACCTAGGATAGCTAAAACAATTTTTAGAAACAAGAATAAGATGGAAGAAATCACCTTCCTTAAGGTAAATGCTTCCTATATAGCTGCAGTAAACAAGACAATGTGGTAGAGGGATCAATACAGTGAAGAATGAAACCCAGAAACGAATCTATGTATGACCAACTTATTTTTACAAAGTTATCAGTGTTAGTCAATGAAAGAAAGTCCAAACTGGACAACATAGTGAGACTCCATCTCTATTCCCACCCCCTAAAATAAAAAATTAGCTAGGCCTGGTGGAGCATCCCTGTAGTCCCCGCAGGAGGATCAGGTGGGAGGATCATTTGAGCCCAGGAGGTTGAGGTTGCAGTGAGCCGTGATGGTGATTCAGCACACCAGCCTAGGCAAGAGAGCAAGACCCTGCCTCAAAAGAAAAACGGCAGCCTTTTCAACAATGTTGTTGGAAAAAAATGGATATTCATAAGCAAAAAAACAAAACAAAACCCAAGAAGTTTAATCTAAATCTTATGCTTCATACAAAAATGAACTCAAAATAGATTGTGGACTTAAATGTAAATGTATAGAACTGTCAGAAAAAACACACACACACACATAGCAATAAACATTTTGGACTTATGGCTAGATAATGAGATTTTGGATTTGATATCAAAAGTATAATCCACAAAAGGAAAAACTGAACATTTGTACCTCAACAAAATTAAAATATTTTGTTCTGCAAAAGAACTGTGAAATAACAAATGGAAGCTACCAATTGTGAGAAGATATTTACAAAACAGATACTTGACAAAGGACTACTAAGTAGAATATATTAAGAATTCTTAAACCCAACAGTAAACAAAAAGTCCAATTAGAAAATAGGAAAACAAAACATGAAAACACATTTCACTAAAGAAGATATGCGAATGACAAATAAGTGCATGAAAACATATTTAATGTACTAACCACTGGGGAGGTGCAAATTAAAAGCACGATGACTATGTCCACACCTTTTTAAAATGGCTAAAATAAAACATAGTGATCAATACCACCAGATGCTAATGAGAATTCTGTAAAACTGAATCCCTGTACGTTGCTGTTGGAAATGAAAACTGGTACAGCCAGATTGGGAAAAAGTACGACAGTTTCTTACAAAACTAAACATGCAACTACCATAGTTGCAACCTTAAGCATTTATCCCTAGGAAATGAAGATTTATGTTCACACAAAAATCTGTTCACACAAATGTTCACAGCACCTTTATTCATAATAGTCCCAAACTGGAAACAACTCAAATATCCTTCAGACATTTCAGACAGAAAGATATTTACAAAACAGATACTTGACAAAGTCAAGTACAGTCCCAAACTGGAAACATTCATACCATGGAATATTACTCAGGCATACAAAGGAACAAATTAGCAGTATATTCAACAACTTGGATAGATCTTGAGAAAACTATGGTAAGTGAAAAAAATCAATTTCAAAAGGTTACATAATATCAATTCTAATTATATAACATATTTGAAATAACACAATGATAGAGATGAAGAACAAATTAGTGGTTGTCAAGGATTAGGGGTTAGGCGATTAAAAGGGTGGGAGTAGCTACCGTTTTGTGTATTAATTGTGGTGGCGATTATAAGAAACTACTTGATAAAGTTGCACAGAATTATAGATATACAGACAGCACACACACACATACAAGAAAAATTGATGAAATATGAATAAGTGCTGTAAACTCTACCAATGTCAATTTTTTAGTTTTGACACCATTCTATAGTTATACATAATATTACCATTAGGGAGAACTGAATGAAGGGATAGACAATCTTTCTGTACGTATTGTGTAACTTCCTGAGACTCTATAATCAGTTTGAAATAAAAAGTAAAAAACAAAAAAAACTGATTGAATTTTCATTTAAGTTATGGAAGGAGAACCTCAGTAGTTGACTGTGGGAGTTCATGAACTTTCCCCTTTAAAACGAAACTGACAAACTTCACTGGAAAAGGAGTACTTTGGCTTATGTTATCCATTCTAGTTACATGCTAATCCACTAAAAATATTAGTAGTTTATATTTCAGTGTAAATTTGTTTCTCAAATCCTTTCTGAGCATGTTTTGATTTTCTTTTCCCTCTCTGTCTCCTGTCATGTTCTGGCAGTGGAAACAACAAGAAAAATAAAGTAATTATATTAATTTAGACTAAAACTTATTCAGTGGTTTCCATATGCCAGGTGTTGTTCAAGGGCTTTCCATCTATTAACTCATTTATTCTTCGAAATAACTGTATGATTTGGGCACAATTATTAAACATTTTATAAAAGTTGAGCCCTAGAGAGGTTAAATAAAACCTAAATTTTTAATCTAGATGAGCCTTGCTCTTACTGGCTATATTATACTTCTTAGAAACAAAGCAGAGAATGAAAAGTAGTCACAATTTAATCCCCAGGAATAACCTGTCCCCCTCATTCTCTCTTCTCCTTTCTGCTCTCAGTCTCCACTAGCCAAGCTTTTCCCATTTTCCCTTATAGCCAGTTTTCTCCAGCTCATTTCCTCCTCCTTCTTTCCAGACTCACTACAGGATGTTCCACCATTGTGTTAAATAGGAAGATTTTCCTCTTTTGAGAATTTTCTTTTTTTTTTTTTTAATATATATACTTTTTATTGCATTTTAGGTTTGGGGGTACATATGAAGAACATGCAAGATTGTTACACAGGTACACACATGGCAGTGTGATTTGCTGCCTTCCTCCCCATCATCTGTATCTGTTATTTCTCCCCTTGCTATCCCTCCCCAACTCCCCACCCCCTGCTGTCCCTCCCCTTTTTCCCCCCAACAGACCCCAGTGTGA
>PVKV010034275.1:0-17877 GCA_004027835.1 Alouatta palliata
GACCACCATGCCCAGCTAATTTTTGTATTCATAGTAGAGATGGGGTTTTAACCATGTTGACCAGGTTGATCTTGAACTCCTGGGCTCAAGTGATCCTCCCTCCTTGGCCTCCCAGGGATTACAGGCATGAGCCACTGTGCCTGGCCCAGAAAACCTGCTTATTTCTTCTGCCTCCTTGTGTTTCCTCTGTTTCCACTCTGGCTTTTTTTTTTTTTTTTGAGACAGAGTTGCACTCTTGTTACCCAGGCTGGAGTGCAATGGCGCGATCTCGGCTCACCACAACCTCCGCCTCCTGGGTTCAAGCAATTCTCCTGCCTCAGCCTCCCGAGTAGCTGGGACTACAGGCATGCGTCACCAAGCCCAGCTAATTTTTGTATTTTTAGTAGAGACGGGGTTTCACCATGTTGACCAGGATGGTCTCGATCTCTTGACCTTGTGATCCACCCGCCTCGGCCTCCCAAAGTGCTGGGATTACAGGCGTGAGCCACCGCGCCCGGCCCCACTCTGGCTTAACCGATTCTATGCCTTTACTTAGATTTGTACTTTCCATATTCTTCCCCGTTTTCTTATAGTTTCATTTGATTCTCTAGTTGGCCTTGGTCAATTATTTCATTGAATTTCTCTCCAGACCCTCAACATGCCTCATTCCTGTCCTTTTTCTGCTTTTGTTTGGCTCATCCTCAATCCCTGGCCCAGTTTCTCTCCTTCCACTAGGTGAGGGAGGTAGAGAAAGTCTTTCCTGAGTAGAGATCCTATAAAGTCACACTACCTCATCACCGAAGTCTTTTTCTGCCCCCATGCTGCTCTAGGCTCCTTTTCTAGTCCTTTACTTACTGAACCTTTCCTATTCTCTTCTCATCTTCACTTTACACTGTCCCCTCTACTCTAGATCAAGAGTCCCTGATCCCCAAGCCACGGACTGGTAGTGGTATGATCTATAAGTTCCATGCACCGGTACCATTCTGTGCCCTGTTAGGATCTGGGCTGCACAGTGGGAGGTGAGTGGTCGGTGAGCCAGTGAAGCTTCATCTATATTTATAGCCACTCCCTATCGCTTGCATTACCATCTGAGCTCCACCTCCTGTCAGAGAGTGGCACATTACATTCTCACAGGAGCATGAATATGTGAGGGATCCAGGTTGTGCATTCCTTATGAGAATCTTATGCCTGATGATCTGTCACTGTCTCCTATCACCTCTAGATGAGACCGTCTAGTTGCAGGAAAACAAGCTCAGGGCTCCCAATGATGCTGTATTATGGTGAACTGTATAATTATTTCATTATATATTACAATATAATAATAATGGAAATAAAGTGTGCAACAAATGTAATGCACTTGAGTCATCCCAAAACCATCCTTCCCCTACCCCATCCCTGTCCATGGAATAACTGTCTTCCATGAAACCGGTCCCTGGTGCCAAAAAGGTTGGGGACCACTGCTCTAGATGATTGCCCCATTGCCTCCTCCACTGACATGACAGCTCTCTGACTTTCCCCCGTTGAGCTCAGAGGAAGAAATGCGCCCTGTCTTTTACATGTGTCACCTCTTGCTACTGTTGGTTACTGTCTTCTCTGGTCATGAAAGGCCCTGCTCCATGACCTTATTTTACTAATTATGCCTCTGCATTGGCCAAAGTACTCAAGGATCTCTTTCCTATAGTGCTTCCGTCACATTATCCTGCCATATGCCCTTGGTTACCCTCTTCTTTTGCTTTAGAACCTAAAGGAGAATCTATATACACTATGTCTATATCCTCAACCACTTTCAATCTGGCTGTTGCATCTACCCATGCATTAAACTTTCTTTTTGAAGGTTACCAATGACTGTAGGCCTAACCTCTTCTTCCGTTTTTCCTTTTCCCCTCAGATCCCACTTTCAATGTCTCCACAGCCTTTAACACAGCTGATAAGCCCTCTGGCTACTCTCTCCTTCTGGCTCCTGTGACCTCACACTCCAGCTTTTCAACAGAATTGAAAGCAGGGAACTAGAGGCAGCCTGCAGCCTGGGCTGTATCTGATCCCTCCACATACTTGGTGACTTCTCTGTGCCTCAGTCTCCCTTTCTGAAAAAGAAAGATGATAATACAGTACCTGCATAGCATAGGGTTGTTGGGAAAATGAAATAAAGTAATAAATCACTTGAAAATACTCAAGATATATTGTTATTATTTTGCCTCTTTATACCCCCAAGTGCATATATAGTTTTTAGTCTAACAGGCTTTTAATAAATCATTCATTAAATGAATAAATGTTTCATGGAAAAATCTTTGTATACATTTTTCCTAAAATTTATATAATCCAGCTTGAGATAATTCTATTATTTCAAAGCATGGTCATTTACTCAAAAAAGTATCACTTTTATGGTATTTTTCCTAAGACAAGTTAGAGATAGAATTATTATTATTATTTTTTCTTGAGATGGAGTCTTGCTTTGTCACCCGGGCTGGAGTGCAGTGGTGCAATCTTGGCTCACTGTAACCTCTGCCTCCCTGGTTCAAGTGATTCTGTTTCCCTGGTTCAAGCGATTCTCCTGCCTCAGCCAACTGAGTAGCTGGGATTACAGGTGTGCACCAGTAATTTTTATATAAATTTTTTTACATAAAAATATAAATTTTAAAAAATATTTTTAATAAAGATGGGGTTTCATTATGTTGGTCAGGCTGGTCTTGAACTCCTGACCTCAGATGATCCGCCCACCTCAGCCTCCCAAAGTGCTTAGATTACAGGCGTGAACCGGTGCGCCAGGCCACAGATGGGATTGTTATGTAAAATGACAATTAAAATGACTCTGCTGTTTCTCAGTTTCCCTTTGCTTCAGTTAAGGACAGAAACTAGGCTGTGGCTTCAGTGTCCCTCTGATTAGGGTATGTTGGAACTACAAATAGTATTCATAGTAGCCAAGTCAGAGACAATATGTGCCGACAGTTACATCACGGTGATGTGACCGCCTCATTTCTTTTTCATTTTTTTTGAAATGGAGTCTTGTTCTGTCACCCAGCCTGGAGTGCAACGGTGCGATCTCGGCTCACCGCAACCTCTGCTCCCAGGGTTCAAGAGATTATCTTGCCTCAGCCTCCCAAGTAGCTGGGATTACAGGTGTCCTCACTACCACACTCGGCTAATTTTTGTCTTTTTAGTAGAGAAGGAGTTTCGCCATTTTGGCCAGGCTGGCTTTTGAACTCCTGACCTCAGATGATCCACCCATCTTGGCTTCCCAAAGTGCTAGGATTATAGGTGTGAGCCACCGCACCCAGTCAACACCCTCATTTCTATGGTAATAGATTGTTCTCAGTAAATATAACACTCTGGCTGTGTGTCTATATGAAGCTGAAAAGGTGAATGATAAGATTTAAAAAAATTAATGTTTACAAATTGTTTATGTATATATTATGTTGGTATCAATTGGTAATATGAGTTTTTAAATACAATTTTTTCCCTTTCAGGGTGAGCACAGAAAAACAGTTTTAAAAAGGTCAATGTGAGACCCATGATCATGGACTTTGAAAAAACAAACAAAACTATTCATACAAAAACAAACAAACAAAACTATTCATACCGCTGACATTCTCATTATTAGAATAAACTTATTTGTCAATGTTAATTGACAAACCAAGTCTTTGTTCTGAAGGCTGAAGAAAATGAGTGGTAAAACATTAGACATGCAATGACAGGTCAAGAAGAAAGACTTAAAGAAGTCAAGAAGAACTTTGCTACCTTACTCAGAAGCATAATCAGATATCACTACCTATACATATACATACAACATGTGTGTGTTTACCTTCATTTGCATATGCAGGCATTCATATATACATGATTTCTTACTAGATTTTTCCAAGTCATATAGTGAATAAATTTTAGAGTTTAAGAGACCCTGAATTCAATTATTGTTACAGTTGTGGAAACTGAAGCTCAGGATTAATAAATATATTAGCCGGGTTGACACACCTGGTAGAATTAGGACTAGAATGCACATATTATGATTCTTTGTGTAAGTTCTTTCCATATACCCAGTTGGAAGGACATGCCATCCTCAAATAAGCCAGATTCGTATATTAATTATTTTGAGTTGAAAACATTGGAGATTGTAGTTTCAGAAAGGGTGAGCTGAGATGTCTCTTTTTGCACGCAGCAAACAGTAAAGATTCCTCTAGGAGGGGTAGTCTCACAATAAGAAGAGTGAGAAAATAGCCCTTTATCATCAGAGACTTGGAAATCAAGGCTGCGATGGACCTAAATATACTCAACAAAGTAGCCCTTATCTTCCATTGGTTTTATATACCTCCTATTTATTTCCTAGTAACTCCCCTAGAAAATTTACTGTCCTTACCCAGATTTTTTTTGTCCTGTTATTTCTTCTCAAATTTATCATTCCTTGTCCAAAATGTATAAAATCATCTTGCTTTGGCCACTTCTTTGGACTTCACTCTGTTATGAAGATCCCCATGTACACATAGAATTAATAAAATGTGTATACTTTTCTCTTGTTTAACCTGCTTGGTGTCAATTTGGTTTCTAGATCCAGCTGAAGAGCCTACTTAGAGTTAAAGATGGGAGGTGAGGGGGGTTGGAAGTGATCTCTGGCTCCACTATACATTTTTCTCCATGTAAAAAAAGAAGTACTTTTAAATCAACTTTTAAAGGATAATTCAATGGAAGGTGCTACATAAGAAACAGCATTTCATAACAAGAACAGTAGAGGAAGGGAATAAAAGAGAAGCTGGTGTAGGGCTGAAATATTTACTTCATTGTCTTCCCAAGGTCTGTTTCCACCCCTGTAGTAGTTAGAATTGCTTAAGAAGCCCATTTTGGTATGTTCCACTGTCATAAGATCTCAGTTCAGCTTGTAGTCATTACTGCATGCTTAGCATATTCTCTGCTTGAATTTGTTAAATGGGTACAGTGATTTCTGTCAAGCTGTATACAACCAATCAGATATAAAGTCCTTCTATTTTCTTCAGCTAATTTGATAGTCAAAAATTTCACTTTAGGGAGAACACACTTTTTCCTTTCTAAAAGGAAGTCATGATACAGGATATTGGTTCAAGAGAGAGGATTCTAACACAATGTATGCAGGAAACTTACACAATGTTGTGGAGGCTGGTCCGTATCTGTATTGTACCCCGTATACTGACTGAAGTGCATTCACAGCTTTATAAGCTGCAGATTCCTATGAGGGAAAATGGAGAAATGTTACATATTGTTGCGTTGAAACTTTTAGATACACTGCTATGTTGTTTGAGCCTTATCGGTCATCAACAAGACGGGCTTACTGGTTAAGATCTATATTCACTAACAATATTATATTACTCTTATGTCACACACTACATTTTGCAACATGTTTTAGAACACATCATTTCATTTATCTCACAAAAAACCAGTGATCAATAACATTTTCATTTTATAGATGAGAGAAGGAAGGCTCAGTGAGGTTAAATGGGTATGCAGTGTGGTTGAGCTAAGTACTCACATTTTCTGAGGCTGACTTAGTGTTCTGTTCTCTTCACTTTAGTTCAGGGACACCTATTTCTATAAGTTACAAAATGTTTGGCAGGGCAGGGACTATGTCAGTCTTAGTCATAGCGCACAATGTGCCTGTATACAACAGATGCTTGATCAATATTTCACACATGAATGTTGAATAAGCATAAATCTGAAAGCATGCTAAAATAATCATATTGATTCTTAAGTATATATTTCACTGGGTATGTACAAGGTATTTAGATTCTGAATCATTAAAAAACCCTTTAATTCATTAAGAATGATTTTTCTTATGCTATGTGCTTATCCTCACTGGGAATGGAAATAACTTCAGAATGTTATGACTTCTAAGGTTACATATGCCTCCCCCAGAATTTAGACAGGTACTGCTAAGATGCAGGAAGCCTAAGGTAGAACTCTTCCTACCAATGCCAAAAATTAGGAAAAATATTCAACACAATCGAAATACTAAAAGATGGATATTCTAATATGAACTAGAATGATACTCATTATCCTTTAAATATGGTATAAAAACACTGGTTTCAACAAGGAGTTCGAGAAGTATTATATGACAAGTGAGAGGAAAAGAAGTATGTTGAAACCAGAATACAACTCTCCCATTTCAACTTGCTTGTGAATAATTTAATACTTAAATTGAAGCACTCTGGACAACATGGGGGTGTGTGCTGGACTGAGCTTCAGGTTGCTGTCCTCATTCAGCTCAGTAATGCATCAGGCAGTATTTGCAGCAAATGCCACCATTTGTGGCTATTCAGGGACCAGGCTCCAGAAGCTGGCAGAGTGTTTACTACTGATCTCACTGATGATGACGTTCTTCTCATGGAAGCCAACAGAAAAGGAATATAAACACCATAATGAAATATCTTTATGGAGATCGTTGCTAAGATTTTTAACATCTTCTCCAATAGTCTCAGCAATATTCCATGGCAAGGGCAGATATTTCTACACTTAGAAGATTATTGCATTCTGCTAGTGAGGGAACTTTGCTTCTCATTATTTAAGCTGACTAAACCCAAGGGGAAAAAAAAAGATAATCACTTCATCTATTTACACAAAGGAGATACACAGTTTTAGCGTTTTGAGCTCATTGCACCTCTGCCACTTGGGTACTGGTGCATGTTGACTAGGGTTTAGATATATCTCTACAAAAAATAAAAACTTTATCATTTTTTCCAAGAATTATTTCCAAGAATTATTTTCCAGGTATCCACAGCTAGATACCTATTTGAAAGGACTGACTTAAGTGATCCCTCCTTTCTTCACTGTATCATGTTCCCAATTGTCTGAAAGGACCTAGGTGTCAGTTACTGGTCTTCAGCTAAGTAAATGGTGTGTGTGTGTATATACTTATCTTATACTTATACTTATTTGATGGAGTTTTGCTCTTGTTGCCAAGGCTGGAGTGCAATGATGTGATCTCAGCTCACTACAACCTCCACTTACCAGGTTCAAGTTATTCTCCTGCCTCAGCCTCCCAAGTAGCTGGGATTATGGGCACCTGCCACCACCCCAGGTTAATTTTTGTATTTTTAGTAGAGACGGGATTTCACCATGTTGGACAGGCTGCCTTGTCCATATTTCAAGCAACTTAATGACTTAAAAAATGTTGCCAGAAATACTGAATCTTACCTATCGATGGAACGTTTTTAAACAATTTTAATCAAATTTAATGGTTTCTGCTTAACATTCAGGGATTGTCTAGTTTCTGAGAATTGTAATCATGATTTTAGTGACCAAACTTATCCTTAACTCTCTCCAGGATTTCTCAGCAGGGGCACTGTTGACCTTAGACTGAATAATTGTTTTGCTTTGGGTTCTGTTCTGTGCGCTGTAGGGCGTTTAGCGGCATTCTTGGCCTATACCCGCTAGATGCTAGTGGCATCCCCCAACCCCGTTGTGCCAATCAAAGATGTCTATAGACATTGCCAAATGTCCACAGAGAGGTAAATTCATGCTTTTCTTTTTCCTTTCTTTGAGACAGGATCTCACTCTGTCACCCAGGCTGGAGCACAGTAGCATAACCTTAGTTTACTATAACCTCTGCCTCCTGAGTTGCTGGGACTACAGGTATGCACCATTACGCCTGGCTAATTTTTTAAACAAATGTTGTAGAGATGAGGTCTCACTATATTACCCAGGCTGGTCTCAGACTCCTGGGCTCAAGCAATCCTCCAGCCTGGGCCTCCCAAAGTGCTGGGATCACAGGCACTAATGATCTATTTTATGCCACATCTTCTAATCTAAGACAAAGGAAAATAGCATTAACTCAAGGTGGGAAGATAAATTTAAAATACAAAGAACATTCTCATATAACAATTTTTATTTATTTATTTTTAAATTTAATTTTTTTTTTTTTTTGAGACAGGGTTTCACCATGTTGGCCAGGCTACTCTTTAACTCCTGACCTCAGGTGATCCGCCTGCCTCGGCCTCCCAAAGTGCTGGGATTACAGGTGTGAGCCATTATGCCCAGTCTTTTTTTTTTTTTTTTTTTTTTTTGATGGAGTCTTACTCTGTCTCCCAGGCTGGAATGCAGTGGTGGGATCTTAGCTCACTATAACCTTGGCCTCCCAGGTTCTAGTGATTCTCCTGCCTCAGCCTCCCGAGTAGCTGGGGCTACAGGCGTGTGCCACCACGACTGGCTAATTTTTGTATTTTTAGTAGAGATGGGGCTTCACCATGTTGCCCAGGCTGCTTTTGAACTCCTGGCAGCTTGGCCTCCCAAAGTGCTGAAATTATAGGCATGAACCACTGTGCCTAGCCCTCATATGATAATTTGACCCACAGAGCAGCTAAACAGCAGTGTAGAATATAATTATCACCTTTACAATATTTCCAAAGAGGGGGAATTTGCTCAGAATTCTTGGAATGCCAAGAACAAAATTCTCTTTTTGGACAGAATAAAAGGCTTCCCCAGGTCCTCCACTGGCTTCCTCATGTTTCCAATTTCTTCCAAGTCTTAGATATCTAGATCAGAAATTCCTAAAACCCAAGTGATCAGTGCAGTATTTGGAGTTTAAGGTGCAAGGAAAAAGGGAATGATTCTCTTTAATACATTTTAAAATTCAAGTATAACATTGTGGTATAATAAAAAAATAAATATTTGGTCCTTGTTCCTTGTTCTTGGCACACAGTTTCTAAAAACTCCTGGAATCTCCAGAGTGCTAAGTATCTTTTGGACGGTAATGAGATGTCTTGTGGCTAGAGGCCCCTAGGTCGCTTCAGGGTCCAGAAAGACCAAACTTTGTAATTAAAGAGTCAAAAGTTTTAGGCCCATCCTTCACCCTCTGAGGAGGAGAGAGGGGCCAGAGATTGAGTCCAGACTCCAATGGTTAATGATGTAATCAATTAGACCTATGTAATGAAATCTCTATAAATACTCCTAAACAGTGGGGTTTGGAGAGTATTTGGGTTAATGAGCACTGGATATGCTGGGAGACTGATGCACCTGGAGAAGGCACGGAAGCCCTGTGCCCCTTCCCCCATACCTTGCCTTATGCATCTCTTCCATTTGGTGTGTTCCTGAGTTGTGTCATTAATTGATTGATGAGACAGGATCTCACCCTGTCTCCCTGGCTGCAGGGCAGTGGCAAGAACATGACTAACTGTAGCCCTGACCTCCTGAGCGTAAGTGATCCTCCTGCTTCAGCTTGCTGAGTAGCTGGGACCACAGGTGCATGCCACCACCACGCCTGGCTAATTTTTAATTTTTTTGTAGAGATAGGTGTCTCTCCATGTTTTACAGGCTGGTCTCAAGCATCTGGGCTCAAATGATCTGGCTGGGTAATCTCAGCACTTTGGGAGGCCTAAGCGGGCGGATCATGGGGTCAAAAGATTGAGACCATCCTGGCCAACATGGTGAAACCCTGTCTCTACTAAAAATCCAAAATTTAGCCAGGCACGGTGGCAGGTGCCTGTGATCTCAACTGCTTGGGAGGTTGAGGCAGGAGAATCGCTTGAACCCGGGAGGTGGAGGTTGCAGTGAGCTGAGATTGTGCCACTACACTCTAGCATGGGTGACAGAGCAAGACTCCGTCTCAAAAACAAAACAAAACAAAACAAAACAAAACAAAACAAAACAAAACAAAACAAAACAAAACCAATCCATTTGCCTGGGCCTCCCTAAGTGCTGGGATTACTGGAGAGAGCCACTGTACCCAGCCAGTTGTGTCTCTTAAATAAACAGGTAAGAGTATATAAAGCTCTTTCCTGAGCTCTATGAGTCATTCTAGTGGATTATCAAACCAGAGGTGGGCTGGCAGGAACCTGCGACTCTGTAGCCCAGTCAGACAGGAATGTGGTTAACTTGGGAACCTCCTACTTGCTCCTGGTGTTTGAAGTGAGGGCAGTCATGTGGGACTGAGTCCTTAAACATGTGGAGTCTGATGCTAACTCTGGGTAGTCAGTGACCAAATGGAATTGAACTGTTGGATACCCAAGAGGTGTTGTAGAAGTGGTGCTGAAAAAAGACATCACACATTTGGTGTCAGGAGGCCAAAAAAGCCCTAAAACATACACATAGAAGAGTACACTATTTTGAGTTGATAGCACAACAAATGATCACAAATTGAACACATTCATGGAACTATCATCCAGGTCAAGGAATAGAACTGTAGCAGCAACCCAATCTCCTTTCAATCACTGCACCCTCTCCCTTTTCCTCAAAGGTAAATGCCATCTGACTTCTAGAAAAGTATATTAAGTTTTTCTTGGTTTTTGAACTTTATAGACTTTTAGATGTTATAGGCTCTGAAATGACTCACTTTGTGATGAATTATGTCCTATAGTGGATAGCTTGTTGGGTTTCTGATAGAAAGAAAGTCTGCTCGGCCGGGCGTGGTGGCTCACGCCTGTAATCCAAGCACTTTGGAGGCCAAGGCGGGTGGATCACCTGAGGTCCAGAGTTCAAGACCAGCCTGACCAATATGGTGAAACCCCGTCTTTAAAAAAAAAAAAAGAAAGAAAGTCTGCTTTTTCATTTTGAAGTAATGTTATGCCTGAAAGTCTGTTCATCCTTAGTACTAACTTGTCAGATACACACCCAAAGACTTAGCAGCATTAAGCAAATAGCACTTATAAATTAAAACTTGCTTTTAATTAATGAGAGTCAATCTATGATTTATGAACAATCATTTACTCAGTAAAGTTAATTACGGTCTTGCATATATGACCAAAGCTGTGATACTAATCAAATCTACCCTGACCTTTTCTGTGTAACCTGTGGTGAGAATGTAAATAGGTTTGAAATGATTGTATTTGAGAAGCAGCACTGTGGTTAAAAGAAACAACTATGGAACTAGACTTGGGGCTGAATCCTGGCTGTGGGACTTAGTAGTTGTGTGTTCTCCATCTAATTACTTAATCTCTCTGGGTCTCAATTTCTAGTTTCTTCATCTGTGAAATGGGGATAATAAAAGCTGCCTCATATGATAGGAAGAATAAATAAACACACATAAAATACTTATTAAGATAAACACAAACATGTGTTTGCCATTATCATTAGTACTTAGAACCATATTAGCTTTAGAAAAGCAGCATGAAGCCTGACACACACGCACAGGGTCAAATACTTACCACGCAGCTAAAATTGGGAATTGTTGCATATTTGTAAGAATAGGGATACAGCAACATCTGAGCATATGCATGAAAGGAGAGATAAGCCCTAATGTGCTTTCTGTGTTTTCGAAGGAAGTTAGCTACGGCCTTCACTTCTGGCTCAGATTCTGGAAAAGGGCCGCAATATGTATCGTCACAAGGGTGCACAGAAGCTCCTTCATCTGCAAGTCAGAAAAGAAAATGGGGTGAGAAAGTGGGCAGGGGGGAAAAAGAAACAAGAAACACAAATCAGCATTGTTAAGCTGTGATTTTTCTTTTACTTGTGCAAACATATGGTATTATTAAGCAGTTCATCTAACTTCTCATTTACGGAAATCAATACAAAAGTTCCAAGGTGATTCAAGTTCCCATGCACGATAGGAGGGCCTGAATGGAAACCAGGTACTGATTTTGCAACTGAACCTGTACAAACTGCTCTAAAGAAACTGCTCTATCAGCTGTCAGTTGCAGCTGCGCCTAGCAGCTAGAACAATAGTACAGCAAATGTTCAACAAATACTTGTTAAATGATTCAACGTCAGATAGAAAGAAAAGGCTCGACATATGTAAAGGTATCTATAAGATACAAATATAGCTATATCGAGAACACGAAGGCAGGCCAGAAATAATTTCACAGAACATGTTAAACCAGTTTCTATGATATTTTCAGAACAGCACTATCCAAACTAGTTTTGTAAAACCAAGAGGCTTTTCTAGTTGTCTTGGGGATCTGTTAGAGTTTAGTTACGGAATCTTCAAAAAAAAATTTAATAACTTTTGAATTAAAAATCAAATTATATAGGGCAGACTTATTAAGAGGTCTATGGAAGGAAGGAAGGAAAATAAGAATGACTATAACAATCCCAAAGTATTATGGTTCTATGAAAATTTGGAAATAATTACATTTTCCATAGTTATTTGCCATATGGGGCCATTAATGTCTTTTCCCCACCTCTAGAAAATGAGAATCCTGTCCATAAACTAGTAGAAAATGCTTGGTGTTTCTGTGATGTAGTCTAATTCTACTAAACATGAAAAGATAGCCTAGTCAAATTGGACTAAATCTTGAGGACCGTAAGTGTAGTTTATGCTGTAGGAAAGTCAAGAGTCAGGATGGGGAACTTACAGCAACTAGAGTTTCCCTCCTTTGAATCTCATCCTGGAGATGTCTTAGAAGCAAGTGGGCTATAGATGGAACTCAGAATGTAATCTGAAAACTATAGCTGATACTCTGAAGATAATGGAAAAATTAAAGACAGATCTGTGGAATCTGGAAAGCCTGGAAAGGCAAGATCACAAACCAAACAACTAATTCTGGAGGGAGCAGAACTGATAAGCCAGAGAAAACAAGAATTTACAATAATCCTAATAAATGTTCTCAAGGGCATGTAGGAGGGCACTGGAAACAAATAGGGACAAGGAGTTATTAAAAAGGGCCAATCAGATATAGTAGAAGCAAACAACTTAATTCAGGGTTGAATGAATACAGTTGATGAATGAATTCATAAGATGGAGAGTGGTTTGAAACATTCCCAGAAGCCATTGGGAAAGGATAAAGAATAGGAAAAATGACAGAAAAATGAAAGGGCATGAAAAATAAAATAAGTGTCAGTATGTGATTAATGGGAGCCTTAGAAGGAAATACAAAAATAAAGTTAAATATTTAAAGAACCGCCAATTAAAATTTCTCCACAATTTGTGTGTGTGTGTGTGTGTGTGTGTGTGTGTGTGTGTGTGTGATGGAGTCTCGCTCTGTCACTCAGGCTAGAGGACAGTGGTAGAATCTCGGCTCACTGCAACTTTCACCTCTTGGGTTCAAGTGATTCTTCTGCCTCAGCTTCCTGAGTAGCTGGGATTATAGGCATCCTGCCACCACACCAGGCCAACTTTTGTATTTTAGCAGAGATGGGGTTTCATCATGTTGGCCAGGCTGGTCTTGAACTCCTGATCTCAAGTGATCCGCCTGTCTCAGCCTCCCAAAGTGCTGGGATTACAGGCATTAGCCACCATGCCCAGTCAAAAATTTCTCCACAATTAAGCAAAGATTGAACAGACTTATTGTGCACCAAACAAAAAGATAAAGGGGAAAATATCAACACTTTGACAAATTAAAGTGAGATTTAAGAAAAGAAAACAATTCTAGAGAGAAAAAGCATGTCATTTAAAAAGGAACAAGAATTCCATTCACATTAGACTTTTCAACAGCAACATTAGAGTAATATATCCACTGTATTTATTAAAAAGAAATTTTGAATCAAAGCTTCTATATCTAGCTGAGTTCTCATTGCAATGTGAGAGTGAAAGAAAGATGTTCTCTAGCATCCAAAAGGCCTCAAAAGAATATAACATACACTGACATACTTTGAAAACACCCCAGAAGAAACTATTCCAACAAAATAATGAGTAACTCTAGAGAGCCTACTTGATATGAGAATTGTAGGTTAGTAAGCAACTTAGTAACATCTGCTATCTAAATAAGCAATATCCAAAGGGGAGAAAGTATAAGGAGCTAGGTATCAAATCCTAGGAGATAAAAAATGATGGGAAAATAAAGAGGTGGGGTGGGCAGGGAAGGCAAAAGCAAGCTAAATTGTTGGTCTATTTTGAAAAGGAGATATGGATATTGATTAAATTTAGAAATTGATGGGAAAAAACAAACCTAAGTATGGGTCTTAAGTTAGGAATCACCACCAGAATAAGAAAAATAGAACACAGACTTCACAACTAATGGAAGTAGCTTTGAACCATTTAATAAAAAGTAATAAAGAAGGAAAAAAGAAAAAAGAAGAAGCAGGGCCAGCTGCAATGGCTTACACCTGTAATCCCAGCACTTTTGGGAGGCCGAGGTTGGAGGATTGCTTGAGGCCAGGAGAGAGACCAGCTTGGGCAACATAGTGAAACCCCATTGCTACAAAAAATGAAAAAATTAGCCAGGTATGGTGGCACACACCTGTAGTCCTAGCTACTCGAATGCAGAGGCAGGATTGCCTGAACCCAGGAGTTTGAGGTTACAGTGAGTTGTGATGGTGCCATGGGACTCTAGTCTGGGTGACAGAGCAAGACCCTGTCTCTTAAAAGAGGCCAGGCGTGGTGGCTCACGCCTGTAATCCCAGCACTTTGGGAGGCTGAGGTGGGCGGATCACCTGAGGTCAGGAGTTGCCTGGCAACACGTTGAAACCCTGTCTCTACTAAAAATACAAAAAAATTAGCTGGGCGTGGTGGTGCATGCCTGCAGAACCTGTGAGGTGGAGGTTGCAGTGAGCTGAGATCATGTCATTGCACTCCAGCCTGGGCTACAAGAGTGAGACTCTGTCTCAAAAAAAAAAAAAAAAAAAAAAAAAAAAAAAAAAAAAAAAAAAAAAAAAGAAATACTGGAAACAGAGAATAGGAATATAGGAATTAAGATGGCAGAAATAAGTCTTAAGTAACAGTGATTATGAAGAATGCTAATTGATGAAACTCATTGATCAAATGACTGATTTTATTTATTTTTCATCTCTAATCCTGTAGAAAATGACTGATTAAAAAAAAATTATTTTTAGTAGAGATGAGGTCTTGCTGTGTTGCCCAGGCTTGTCTTGAACTCCTGAGCTCAAGCAATCCTTCCACTTTGGCTTCCCAAAGTATTGGGATTACAGGCATAAGCCACAGTGCCTGGCCTAATGTTTTCATATAGAAAAATAAAGAAGATCCAGCGATATCATGTCTACAGAAAACAATATGGTGTAAGTAGATATACCAGATGTCTACTTTTATACTGTGGCAAGCTTGGTATTTGTATTAGCTTCCTAAGGCTGCTATAACACATTATTATAAACTAAGCCACTTAAAATAACAAAAATTTATTCTTTTATAGTTCTTGAGGCTAAAAGTCTGAAATCAAGGTGTCAGCAGGGCTATCCACCTTCTGAATGCTCTGGGGAAGCATCCTTCCTTGCCTCTTCCTAGCTTCTGGTGGTTCTTGGCAATCATTGGCATTTCTTGGTTCGTGGATGCATTCCAGCCATGCATCACTTAAAGAAAGACAAGAGTTCTAAGGCCAGGTGTGATGGCTCACACCTGTAATTCTAGCACTTTGGGAGGCTGAGGCGAGCTGATCACTTGAGGTCAGGAGTTTGAGACCAGCTTGGCCAACATAGTGAAACTGTCTCTACTAAAAATACAAAAACTAGCCCAGTGTGGTGGCACACACCTGTAATCCCAGCTACTTGGGAGGTGGAGGCATGAGAATCACTTGAACCCAGGGGGTGGAGGTGAGCCAAGATTATGCCATTGCACTCCAGCCTGGGTGACAGAGAGAGTCCCTATCTCAAAATAATAATAATAAAAATAAAAAATATCTTCTGAGAAATACATCATTAGACAATTGCATCAGTGAGCAAACATCATAGAATGTATTTATGCAAATGTAGATATATAGCCCATTGCTCTAGGCTATAAGCCTATACAGTATATCATTCTACTGAATACTTTAGGCAGTTATAACAAGATGATAAATACATGTGTATCTAAACATAGAAAAAGGTATAGTAAAAATATAGTATTATAATCTTATTGGACCTCTGTCATATATGCAATCACTGTTAACTAAAACATTGTCACGTGGTGCATGACTGTACTCCAGTCTCTTCTTATATGTTCACATGGCTTTCCTGTGTGTTTCTGTGTGTGTCCTCTCTTCTTCTTATAAGGACAACTCACTGAACTTAACTAATTACTTCCACAAATACCCTTTTCCAAATTAGGTCATATTCTAAGGTTTCAGTGGATACGAATTTAGGGGAAGCACTATTCCACCACAGTTTTGAGAAATTATCCTACTGCAGAAAAACTAGATCTTGTATAGGATACATTCTCTAAGACATTGTTTATCTTGCAAGAAGTAGAGGAGTCTCCAAGACAAACAGATAAAAGATCAACTTAAAAAACGATAGTGTAATTCTACTCTTGGCAGTATTACTTATAAGAATATGTAGTAGAAAATAAGGTACTATTCACAATATCTATGAATTAAGCTTTAAAGAATGCATGACATTAGAAATAAAATATTAAACCTCTACTAAAAGATCTTTAATTTCAGAACTGAATTAGAGAACTATACCATGTTCATGAATATGATGACCAGGTAGCATAAAGATATTCATACTTCCCTATTTATTTAGGTATTTTGTTCAATTCAATTTTGACAAAAATAACAGCAGTAGGATTTTGGGAGAAAACTCAACTAAAGAACTCTGAAAATTTTAAGGAAAAGTAAATAGCTAAGAAAATCTTGGAAAAGAAGAACACAAAAGGGCTTATTCTACCAGGCATTAAAACATACCAGATAAGTATAATCATAGAAACAATATGATGTAAAGTCAGAAATAAACTAGTAGACCAATGGAACAGAATCACTAAGAAAATGATTGTTTAGGAAATGATATTGAGAAACTAGCACATAAAAATACAGTGCAATGAAGTAGGCTTTGATTACATTTTACTTCTCTGGGTTGGCCAACTTAGTCGATAGTTTTTTTTTAATGAAACATTCAAATAATTGTTTAATGATTTAAATACCAAAAACAAGACATGGTAAGGAGGAAAAAAAACATAAGGGTTTGGTTGTTGTTAGGGACTTTCTCTAACCCTTTTCCTTCATATCATCCTTCTGGATGGACTTACAGAATGTGAAGATGGATATATAAAAGAGGTGCTCTTTAATAACTAAGTTTTTTGATAAGATTATATGCAGGGTGAGCAGCGGGGAAAAAGGATCTTATGTATATTTAGTCATATAAAATGAAGGCAGAATGAATTAAGAAATTTTTAGTATTATAATCACAACTCCACCAAAAAGAGCAAGGAAATGTAAATAATACAAAAATATATAAGACAACATAAGTCAGGCCATGTGTAACAATGTAATAATCAATATAAAGGGCTTATATTTTAAAATTACAAGCTGAAGTTCAATTCAACTTAACAAAAATTTTTAAATACTTCTGTTGTAGACACTATGTTATGCACTGGGGATCAAATATGAAAAAGCCACATACCCTGAGTTGAGGAACGTAAAGATTATGCTGAAAGACATAAAGATAACAGAAAAAAATCAATATAATGTGGTAAATGCTGTGATATATTTAGAAGACAGAACAAAGAGGCAGTCATTCTGTGTGAGTGTTCAGGAAAATCTTCTTAGAGGAGATAATGTCCCCTGGAATAGACAAGGCTAGAGGGATAGATATGAGTTAGAAAATAATTTCAGGTAGTAAGAACAATATCAACAATGGTAAAAAGGCAAGAGACATTTGGTAGTAAGCTTCAAAATAAAATGTGAGTCAGAGAATTTTGGTGGATTTGTCTAGAGTGGTAATTAGGAACTCGTTCATGGAACATCTTATATATTATGCAAAGGAGCTTATAGTACCCTCTAGGCAGTGAAGAACCTCTGTGGTGCCCATAAAACACACTACTGAGACCTCCTGCTGCAGCTACGTAGTTGACTGACATCTCCATTTGCTAACCTCTGGATCCACCACTGCATTCTCATCAAGCCTACACTTTCACCATAGTTGCTCCTCGCCAGTTACTGAGCATAATAGAGGCACTAGTGGAGGTCCATTCTTGCCAGATGCAGGTATCCTTTACAAGGCAACTTTGGCTTGAGGCATCCCCATAGGCTTGCCAAAGCCTTTCTTAGAGCTGCATATTAGTCTGAGACTCTTCCAGCCCCATCTTTCTTTCCCTTCTCCTTTCATAGGTTTCTGATCTGCATCATGGCAAAAAGGCTGTCCTATTCT